>SDVV010023830.1:0-12689 GCA_016164225.1 Gammarus roeselii
GTGGGGCAGACGGTTGTGCCAGAATTTTGAGGAGAACAAAAAGATGTTCTGGAAGGAGGTGAAGAGGGTGAGAAAGGGAGAGACCGGAAAGGAGGAAGAGGTGAAAGATGAAAACGGCCAGTTGTTGTTGGAAAGTGGTGATGTAGGGAAGAGGTAGGCCGAGCATTTTGATGAGTTGTTGAATGTCGAGGATGACAGAGAGGCTGATATTGTTGCTGTGGGTGGTGGCGCTCGGATGCCAGTTTAGGAAGAAAAACTTGTGGCGGACATTACCAGGGAAGATGTGCAGGAGGCGGTGGAGCTGATGAAAGCAGGGGAAGCTCCTGATTTGGATGACGTTGCGACCGAGTGCCTGAAGAAGGGTGGAGTAACAATTGTCGAATGATTGGTGAGGTTACTGAACTTGTGTTTTGTGACAGGCGTGGTACCAATTGGGTGTGGCAGTGCCTGCATTGTTCCGCTATATGAGGGCAAAGGAGATAGAAATGAATGCTGCAAATCGAGAGGTATCAGTCTGTTATGTATGGTTGGTAAGTTGTACGGGAGAGTGCTGATTAAAAGGATTAGAGACTGCACGGACGGCTTGATTGGAGAGGAACAGTGTGGCTTTAGGAGTGGTAGAGGGTGTGCTGATCGGATTTTTGCAGTGAGACAGGTCTGTGAGAAGTACCTTGCCAAAGGAAAGGATGTGTTCTAGGCCTTCATGAATCTGGAGAAGGCATACGACAGGATTGACAGGGAAGCGCTGTGGAGGGTGTTGCGTTTGTATGGAGTGAACGGACATCTGTTGAAAGTGGTGCAGAGTTTCTATGTTGGCCGCCGAGCATGTGTCAGAGTGGAAAGCAAGGTGAGTGATTGGTTCACAGTGAAAGTGGGACTGAGACAAGGCTGCGTGATGTCTCCCTGGCTGTTCAACCTTTACATGGATGGAGTGGTTTAGGGAGGTGAACGCGAGTGCGCTGGGTCGTGGCTTGGAACTGTTGGAAGCGAATGGGCGGAGTTGGCAGTTAAGGCAGTTGCTATTTGCTGATGATACGACCCTGATTGCGGATTCAGAGGAGAAGCTATGTAGGCTAGTGTCTGAGTTTGGTAGAGTGTGTGAGAGGAGGAAGCTTCGAGTGAACGTGGGTAAGAGTAAAGTAATGAGATACTCGAGAACTGTCGATGCGAGCAAACTTAGTGTCCCCCTAAATGGAGAACTCTTAGAGGGAGTTCAGTGTTTTAAACATCTGGGCTCCCATTTTTACAAGTGTAGGGAGACAACAACAGGCCTATTGGCCCAAACTAGGTTGTCTTATGATAGCAAGAGGGTTAGTTCTGGAGTAGTACGTCTACGAGGCCTATTAGCCCAAACTAGGTTGCCTTTTGATTGCAAGAGGATTAGTTCTGAAGTGGAACGTCTATGAGAGCTTCGTGTGCTATTTTTTGTTATAACAGGAAAACAGGAAATGGAATGGTTTAGCTTTTTATCGGCGATTTATGTAGAACTTATCGAGGGCGACTTAAACGTTTTGATTGTATTGATGTTTACAACCTCAGCTGGCAACTTGTTTCACTCTTCGACAACTCCATACGTGAAGAAATTGCGCGTGATGTCGAGTGAGAAACGTTTACCAACGATTTTGTTTCCATTGTTCCTTGTCACTCCGTTTGTAACTAGAGTGAAAAGGCTGGCTCGGTCGGCGTTATCCTTACCCTTCATAATCTTCCACACTTCTATCATGTCGCCTCTGATTCGACGTTTCTCTAACAAATAGTGATTGGGTTCACGAAGCCTGTCTTCGTACGATTTATTGCGCAGCAAGGGTATGAGTTTGGTAGCTCTCCGTTGAACCTTCTCAAGTTTAATAACGTCTTTTTAAGGAATGGAGACCAGAATTGAACGGCATACTCGAGATGCGGTCTAACAAATGCATTAAATAACTTGAGCATACTGTGTTGGTTTCTGTACGAGATAGTGCGGGATATCATACCTAGCATTTTTTTGCCTTTCTTGGCAGCATCGTTACATTGCTTGCTGCTTTTCAAGTCGTTACTAATGATGACACCTAAATCTCTCTCTTCGGTGACGGGAGTGAGTTTCTTTCCAGACATTGAATATTCCTGTTTGGGGTTATGAGGACCTATGTGCATAACTTTGCATTTGTCTACATTAAATTTCATTCGCCACTTTTCTGACCAATCAACAATTTTGTTCAAGTCTAGTAGGATCTGCTGACACTCCAGTTCAGTTTGCACTTTTGCTCTGATCTCAGTATCGTCTGCAAACTTGCTTATGTTTGAGAGTACGTTGCTATCGAGATCGTTAATGAATATTATCAAGAGAACTGGCCCTAATATGGATTCTTCAGGCACGCCGTTTGTAACATTACCCCAGGAGGAGGAAGCTCCGTTAAGTACAACTCGCTGCCGTCTGTTTGTAAGTCAGCATTTATACAGTTGTTAAGCTCGCTTCGAATACCGATGCGAGTCGCCAATCAGTTTGTTTGATTCTAAGAATTCTGTAATTTCAACAGTTATCAAACTTTCCATCAACTTGCCAATGACTGAGGTGAGACTAATTGGACGGTAGTTGCCGAGACACTTTTGTCCCCTTATTTGAAAATTGGGGTAACATTGAACTCTTTCCATTTAGAGAGGCAGGTGCCATCTGTGAGAGATTGGGTGAAAATGTTTGATAAATGTTCGGCGATTCCGTTTCTAGTCTGTTTTAGAATTCTAGGATAAATTTGGTCTGGACCTGGAGATTTTGAGACTTTCAATTCATCAATATATTTAATAACTTCGGCGGGGGAAAAGTTCACTGTGGTGAGGGCTTCAATTCATTTTGCCGCTATGATATCCTCAGGATTAGGAATATCCTGATTCTCTAACGTAAATACAGAGCAAAAGAATTCATTTAGTAGAACACTCATTTTGGTGTCGTCCGTTTCTAGCTCACCAACATCGTTCTCAAGAGGACCTATAACAGATTTTGCTTCTTGTTTTGCTCGAAATATAACTAAAAATTGTTTCGGATTAGTTTTGGCATTGGCAGCAATTTAATTTTCATTATCTTTCTTCTTACGTTTCAGGACTCTCTTTAGATCTCGTCTGCTAATTTTGTATCCTTTTTTGCTACGTCGTCATGTGGATTTCTCTGCTTTATCGAATGCTTTGCTCTCTTTTGTGAATGAAGGCGCTGCAATTCTCCTTTCCAGTACTTGGGCTGATAGGCTGCTTTTTGCCTGTTTTTGCGCGGGATATGCTCATGTTCGATATTTTTGAGTGCAATCAAGAAATAGTCAAGCGATGGATTGACATCTTGTCCGAGGGTTATATTTGCTGACACCATTGACTCTCTCAAGCCATAAAAATTAGCTAATTTAAAGTTAGGGACTTTTTCGCAGTTTGTTAATGTTTTCAACTCGAGCTCTTTCAAAAAACGGATACAGTTGTGGTCACTAGTTCCGAGTGGTTCGCCTACTTCGACGTTCGTGACGAGAGCCGCTTGCACTAAATAGGAGATCAAGAATGTTGCTATCTCTTGTAGGTGCCTTCACAATTTGGGTCATGAACTTATCGTCTGCAAAATCAATTAGACGTTGGCCGGTGGCAGTACATTCGTCTGATTCCCAATCTATGTCAGGGATATTGAAGTCACCTAGCACAATACTGTGTTGTGTTGTGACAACATCGACGAGGGTGTTTTAAAGATCGATAACATCTGGAACCTTGCTTTTAGGGGGCGATAGACAAGAGTGATTTGACATTTTATATGTTTACCGAGTACTTGGGTTGATGCTATGTCGTGCCTATTGTTTGGAATGGTGACTTATAATATTAGCAAAGTATTTTTCACGAGAAATAGCACTCCTCCGCCCACTCGGCCTTGTCTATTTTCGTGAAATAGTGAGTAACCGGGAAGAGTAAATACGCCTAAATAATGCCTGGTGCTCAATTTCATCCACGATTTTGTGATAGCTATTAAGTCGATAATTTCATTCAATGCAAGGATACCTACTCTTCGATTTTGTCTCCGAGACTTCTAGCATTCACATAGTAACATTTGGAGTACCGTTAGTCACATTGACTTGATTTGCTTCTACTCTGAGGTCTTTCGTCGGAGCCAAGACTTTCGTTTTTGTTTACACGGGTTGTACTAGCGGAGCTGCGACTACTGCCTCTAACTCGGACTGATAACAGGATTTTTTTTGCTAGGACCTGTGGTGGTGTTTTGATGGGCACTTGTATTTTTTGTGTATCTCGTTTTGAAACGGCGGAGGTCGCTGTGTCGTTTCGACGGGCACTGCTGGCGGAGTTGTTGGTATGGTATCGTTTACGTTTTTGACTTATTTTCGTTGACAAGTCCAGCGCCGATGTTTATAAGGATGTTTTCGATGGTATCACGTCCATACGTCCATACGTGATAATGCATTCGACCTCGTCAATTTTCAGATCAGCTTTGCCGAGTATTTTCAGTTGAATTCTCCATTTTCGCAGATTTGATTTGAAGGAAGTGACATTGCAATCACCGATCACAATAATTTCCTCTGTATTCTGAGAGAGTCCATTTTATCGGGCAATAAATCAAATCGGTTATGTGTATTGAGTCGAAAGTGGTGAGATTGTGGTCCAACGTGTGTTGCGTTGTCACAGCGTGGCTGCCTCCTACTAACTACAGTTGTGTACAGTGCTTCGCTATCTTTGACTGAGTTTTGTATAGGTTTAATACGATCATTTGTCTCAGTGTCTAGAGCCGAAAAAGTCTTGGCGAATTCAGACTTGATTTTGGGTGGCCTCAACATTTTCTTTGTCTGCTGCTAATTCGCTGCTTATCAGATCTTTAAATTCGTGAAATTGTTTCAGCACGTTTTCCAATTTTAATTCAACAGCTATCAATCGGGTATTCATGTTGACTGTGGAGATGACTGAACTAGAGGAAACTGAAGTGAAGGCGCGAGTGAAGGAGGGGTGTAAAGTGCTGTGTGCACTGAAGAGTGTAATGAGCTGCAGGACGTTATAGATAAAAGCAAAAAGAGGGCTGTATGAGGGTGTTGTTGTCCCAACTGTGCTCTATGGAGCTGAGATTTGAGGGGTGAGAGCAGAGGAGAGAAGAAGGTTGAATGTTTTCGAGATGATATGTTTGAGGAGCATGGCTGGAGTAACGCTGAGAGACCGGATCAACAAAGACGTGGTTTGAATCAGAACAAGGATGGTGAAGAAGTTGGAGAACAGAGTGGATTCGCGTGAGTTCTGAGATGGTTCGGACACATGGAGAGGCTGGACGAAGGGAGATTGGTGAAAAGGGTGATGAATGCGTGCGAAAGCGAGTGGTCGCAGGCCTAGAGGTAGACCGAAGTTTGGGTGGATGGATGGTGTGAAGCAGGCGTTAGGAAGGGGAGACATGAATGTGGAAGTAGCGAGAAAGCGTGCAATGAACAGGCGTGAGTGGAGAGAATGGTTGATTTTGACGCTGCTCTGATGTGCTTTCCCGCCCTTGGCATCCCGTTGTTCGGATGCTCGTGGGTGGAGGGGGCCCGGCTAATGACACGGCGGGGGTAAACCAGTGAAAACTGCCGGGCCCCGCTGCTGACAACGGATCCTTGGACTGCATTCGTGACCCGGAGTGTATGTTGCGGGATAACCGGCCGGACCCTTTAGCACAAAAGGGCTAAGTTGTGTGAGTGTGAGCGTATGAGGGTGTGAGGTGGGCCCCCTTCCTGGAGGATGCGGTCTAGTGTCTGTATCTGATAGGGTTTCCCGCGCTAACATTTCGTAGAGAAACGGGGCGATCACTAGGCCGCAGCAGGGGTAAACCAATCACACTGTCGGGCCCTGCTGTTGACACTGACCTCGGACCGTACTCATAACCCAGTGTGTAGTGTGGTCATGAGCCCAAAAGGTTACGTTGTGCAAGTGTATAAGTTTGACGTACAATTTACCGTCGGTCACTCCCTTTTATGGGGAATTCGGCCTAGTGTCTATTGTAGTACGCTAGCGCATAGGTAATTATTTCATCAAATGAAAATGTACTTATATGTAGCTTTTGAAGCAGATACTAGTTTCTGTGTTCTAGATTAATATACCGAAGTATATTTTGCGGCGGAAGAATGATTTCGTTTGTACTGCTGGCAACTTAATATTTACACTGCATCGTAGAGGCCGGTATGTTTACCTCAAGCAAATTAATTATCCATGTTGGTGGGGAAGGTGAGTAGGCCTTGAAACGTGAAAGGGGGATGTAAGGAAACTCGTCAAGCTGCTGCAAGCAAGTTGCTCTCCACCAGTAAGTGCCTCACAAGAATTGCCGCTCGTCGGCACAAGAAAGACTGTCTTATGTCTACGTCCATTAGATGGTTGCGAGTGATACAAGCGCAGTGACCGTCACAAGCGGTCGATCAATATCTGATTTTTCTTGTAAAACAACTTTGTTCCTTTTACTCCAACTGAGTTTACTGTAGTAATTCCTGCCCTCTTTGTGGCCGCATATTGTTTAAATGAGATTTTAGCTATACGGGAGTTGATGATAGAGAACCAATATTGGTAGTGAGTATAGTGATAAATTGTTCTTGGTGGGTGGACGCTAGTATGGAGAGGGAATCTGCACGCTCACTCCCCCTTATTCCCACGTGACCCGGGATCCAGCAGAATTCAACCGCTTGGCCTGCCTCGGATATTGTGGAGAATTTATATTGCATTTTACGTGACGGCCTGGAGTGCTATCACGGCTTACGTTTTTCGGTTTACCTCCCAGTTGTTTGGGGAGCGAGTTCATCATGATGGATGGGTTCGTTGATGAAGCAACTTTGTCCGCACCGCTATCTACATGCGTTGTGGAAGTGGGTAGGGAATGATGCTGATCTTTTCTCCTGGATGGGAGGCTCAGCCTGAGGGGAGCTAATCGCGACTGAGCCTCTCTTCGCCCGATTTTGTGCTTCATTTGATATTGTAGGATCTCCCTCTCAGTCTTGTCCTATGGGCAGTCTCCGTGTCCCATAGGGTGGCCGTTTACTCTGCAGTAAAATCAGTGAGGTTCTGCGGATGGGCACGACGAGGGATCGTCTTGCTTGTCGTGGTCGTCTCGGTAGCAGTGTGAGCATCTATGCGTGCCGTTACAATCTCTGCTCGTATGTCTGTATTTTTGGCATTTATAACATCGCATCGGACGTCTTTCGAAGGGTGTAACTATGGTTTTGGTGTCAGAAAAAAGTATATATATGTATTTAGGTGGGGTGGGGCAATTGAATTTAAGCAGAAGGGCCGTGGTGGTGTTTCTTTTTGGTTTAATTTTTGGTGCGATTTTTGCTTCAATTACACATTCCTCGTATTGGACGATTCCTGTGATGAAATCGTCAGCTTCAACACTCGGGAGACCCTCGATGTAAATCCGGCCTGAGCTCATGGAAAAAGTTGAGTGTGGTATGATTTTGCAAGGCTTTTTGCATATTCTGTTTTTGGAGAGTATATATAGTGTCACTTTGAAGTGTTGTGTCTACTTTAATGGTGAAGCTATCGTCACCGCTGGCGGTGATGTTGAGAATTGGACGGCCAGTCATGGAGCCCAATTCTTCTCGTACTGTATATGGGCAAATATCCGGTCTGTCAATGACATCGAATGTAATTTTCAAGTATTGGGGAAATTTAGGGCCGATGTTGAATAGGTTGTGGTGGTCATATCGAGTGTAGTGGAGCGATTTCTGGAGCGATGTTTGGCTTGGAGCGGTGACCGGTTCCAATTTTGGTACAGCAAAAAAAAAACGAAGCTTCTATACCATGGAAACTTGGAAAACTTTGGAGCTTAGACGCGAAGAACAGCGTGCCGAAAAGTGTGGTTGCTTTGCGCACAGCGATAACTTCCACTCCGGCGATAGTTTAGGAGCAGTCAGTGTAAATCTCACAGTCATGGAGAAGTATTGTAGCAAGAGTTCATCTTGAAGAAGAAGAGGAGGTTGACTGGCTAGTACATACAAGGATTAGATTGGAGTGAAGCGGAAAGCGCCAGTTGCAAAGCGAATAGCATTGTACGAGATGGTCGAAGGAAGTTCGAGATTCGTTTTGGCTGCTGGTTCTGGCTTGTGTGAGGAAGATAGACAGTAACTTGTTTCTCTTGTTCCTTAGTCCTAAGCAGTTCCACTGAAGAATTGCATTGCTAATTTTAAACGTGGGTGGAAGTAAAGAAATGAGATGTTCGTTGAATGTTGATGCAAATAGAATTAGTGTCCTCCTAAGCTGAGCGTTATTAGAGAAAATTCAGTGTTTATATACCTGGGCTCTCACGTGGAGAAGATTGAATAGTGGAGCAAGGAATGAGATAAAATTGCGAGTGATGGAGGGGAGGGGTGTACAGGGTTAAGTGTACTGAAACGTGTAATAAGCTCTAGGCCGTTGGGCTTGGAAGCAAAGAGAGGGTTGTATGTAGAGGTAGTCGTCTCAACTGTTCCCTACGAGGCTGAGACTTGGAAGTAAAGCCTGACCACCGAAGAAGGCAGAATGTTTTTGGGATGAAATATTCTAGGAGTATGGCTGGAGTGGCTCCGAGAGATATGATCAATAACGCGTTGTCTAAAAGCTATCTGACAGTGTAGATTTGAGTGTTTTGAGATTGTTCGGGCACATAGGGAGCAAGGATGGATAGCATGAAGCAGGCTTTGGAAAGGAAGGACATCTTTGTGGAAATGACGAGAGGGCGTGCAATGAACAAGCATGCGTAAAATATGATTTTGAATAAATGAGTTCTGACGTGGACCTGATGTGCTTTCTCGCCCTAGGCGTTTAGTTTAGAAACGGGATGGACGAAAGTGATGTCGAGCCTGGCAATTATGACACAACATGGGTAAACCAGCAAAAACTGTCAGACCCTGCCATTAATCGCGGCCTTACTCCTGACCCCATGTGCACGTTGCGGGAACCTGGCCGAACTCATTAGTGCGGACAGTTACGTGTTGGATATGTGTGTGAGTGCATAAGAGGAGTTTGAGGTGCGCTATGCCGCCTTCTACCCCTCTTGTGAGGGAATCGGTCATGCGTCTGTTTCTGTATCCTTAACATTATTAAGATTTGTTACTTTCATCAATATTTACTTGAATGTTTAGAGCGATGTTATTTTCGCTGAAGAGAAATAAAAATGCAACATCAAATCAACAGCAATAAAAGTGTTAATTATGTACACACAATTGGACTATGACCGGTAACCCTACATACATATACATACATTTAGTACAGTAAACCACATAATTCTCCCGCTAAAAATAGTGTCCCATTTACGATTAGTATTTCTCGGAATATTTTCCCATTGACAAGACTAATATAAAACAACCGAAGTGCTTTGTACATTCGTAACACACCTTATACCATTGCCCAGAGAAACGTTCTACAAACACCACAACTGAAGAGATTCGAATACTCTGAGACCATAACGTTGAAGTATTTGCTACAGCAGCAATACTACCGGTATATAAACTGTTGTCTCACTCCATGACCTGCCAACTTTGGAAGACCGGGACAGCCACTAAGTCAGTAGCCAACAGGTGCAACATTCATCCCTTGACTGCGGTTTGCTATTGCTAGAACAGAACGTGCCTACTGATTACGAGCACGGAAGAAGTCCAAGAGTAGTTTTGTCAAGTCGTAGAGCGCGACCCGACTTTTTTCGTTTTCGTTTTTGAAAATTTGAAAATTTAGTTTGTTCGTGCATAGGTATCTTGTAAACAATGTTCAAACTGCTTGAGCTACAATTATTTGGTGATGAGTCTAGATATTGACCAGTAAACATTTTGATCAGGACAATAATATAATTGTATCAAAATAGGTTTTTGAAGACATTAGAATAAACATCACGACTTGAAATGACATCGATGTTCTATCTCTGGCGTACTCAAGTCCTGGCGTCATGGAGATAGACAATAAACTATACCAAAACGCGCAAGCTCTCTGATAAACTTTCATTTTGAGTTCGTCCGTTGGAAGTAGGTTTATTTGCCAGGAGGCAGCACCAGCCATCATGAGAAGTTTGAGACATCATCCAAAAATTTTGGTAGCCAAGATAAAACGTTTCACTCGATTCAGCAGTCACTTTTAGGTAGCAATGATACGGTAGTAGAAATCCTACTCTAGATTAACTAATTAGTCGCAAACATTAGAACCATCTCACGGATTTATCTGCATCAAATCGGATGAATCCAAACTCCAATGCCTGTTCATTATTGAATAGTTTTGTATCTTTGGTGGATATGCATTGACGGGATCGGCAGCAGACAAGAAAGTCCATGCTAAGTGTTGCTATCAATAAGGTTATGAGCCTTGGCAGAAGAAAAGAAGGAACATAACGGTACGATTACGGATCATCCGGGTCATGAGGTGGCCTCACTTCGCTGTTCCTCTTGATACAATCCACCAGCCACGAGATACCTTCGTCTACACCGGCCCTGGAACAAGAACAGGTGAACTAGATTACATTTGGTGAAAACAGTGACGTTCAGAACTTCATGCCTAAAATACATAGCATTCATTAAAACCTCTTACGGAAAGCTGCATGTTAGAGCCACATTTGGTTAGAAAAAAATCAGTGCAGCTCCAAAAATCCACATCTGATTATTATAGGCCTAAAACATTAGCATAAAAAGTAGAGAAGATAAAAATTATTAAAAGCCTAATACATTAGCATAAAAGAAGAAAAGATAACAATTGTTCACTCTAGCAGGCTTAGTTATGGAGAATGTAACAAATGACGAAATAAATAAGTAGAAAAATACTTGGATTGCACAGATTCCTGAGGTGACACCAGCCGCTGGCTATCTCCAAGAGGTATGACACCAGTTGCTAGCTATCTTTAACCCTCGCCCTGAGGAAAAGAACACACGCTTTTCGCGTTTTTTTTTACATTAAAAATATGCTGTGGACTAACTAGATGCCCGATCGCTTCAAAACTTTTTCATAGTATTTGGGTGTTATAAAATTCAAAAGAAAGCACCGTAGCCGGGAGTAGAATCGTGCTACCGTAACCCCTGCGTGTCGTTAAAGACGACTAAGAGGGGCGGAGCGAAGAGGCTAGGAATCCCGTTCTTTGTAAAATCCTTCCTCAAAGACGGCAAGACGAGCGGGGGGAGGAGAGGCTGAATGTGCGTGCCTGTAGTACGAATGAGGTAAAGAGGAGCGAGATTGGTGAGATGTTTGTGAGGAGGAAGTTTGATGTGTTGGCGCTGAGTGAGACGAAATTGAAAGGTAAGGGCGAATGTGAGTTTGGTGTGGTAAGTGGAAGAAAGTCTGGTGTAGAGGAAGGTTGGGCACGAGGAAGTGTGGTCCTGATATTGAGTGATCGGTTGGCTCGTAGCGCTACCAAATGGAAGGGGGTGTCCTCAAGATTGATGTGGGTGAAAGTCAAGTTAGGCGTACAAAGATGCGCATTTGAGTGCTTACGGACCTTGCAGCAAGAGGAGTGAAGAGGAGAGGGAACGATTCCAGACTGATCCGAGTGAGTGTATTGAGAGTTTTGGAGGTCATTTCAATGTAGTTGTACTGGGTAACCTTAATGCGAGATTTGGAGATGCAGTGGTGGAGAATGTGATAGGAAGGTACAGCGTTCCCGGTAGAAATGACATGGGAGGTCTGTGTATGGAGCAGGAGTTGGTGGTCGGGAACAGTTTAATCAAGAAGCGAGATATCCACAAGTACACATGGGTAAGGATGGCTCAAGGTGCAGTGGTGGAGAGAGCACTGATGGATTTTGTGCTGATATCGAGGAGAGTGGTGGGGGGGGGGCTGTTGGATGTGCGGGTGTTGAGAGGGGAGGGTGGAGGAGGGTCTGACCATCTGCTGGTAGAAGGTAGATTAAGAGTGGAGCAGAAGTGGAAGGGCAACAAACGAGTGCGAGGAGGAAGAGAGGTAGTGAAAGTGAGTGGACTGAATGTGAGAAGTAGAGCCGAGGAGTTCCAGTAGGCGTTGAGGGGAAAATATGACAACCTGAGAGGACAGGACCCGAGAGATGTGGAGGAAGATTGGGAGACGTTAAGGGATGCGTTTTTGAGATGTGCGAAGGTGTGTGGTGCCCGCCGTGTATGCGGGTGCAGAAGGAAAGGTTGCGAGTGGTGGAAAGAGGAGGTCAAACTGTCGGTGGCACGAAAAAGAGGAGCGTTTGAGGAATGGTTGCAGGTGAAGTCGGTGTTGGCTTATGAAAGCTATAAAGAGAGGAGAAACGAGGTGAAGCGAGTGCTGAGGCGAGCTAAAAGGGACGCTGATGCAAGGTGGGGAAGACGGTTGTGCCAGAATTTTGAGGAGAACAAAATGATGTTCTGGAAAAAAAAAGAGGGTGAGAAAAAGAGAGACCGGAAAGGAGGAAGTGGTGAAAGATGAAAACGGCCAGTTGTTGTTGGAAAGTGGTGATATACGGAAGAGGAGGGCCGGGTATTTTGAGGAGTTGTTGAATGTTGAGGATAACAGAGAGGCTGACATTGTTGCTGTGGGTGGTGGCGGTCAGATGCAAGTTTTGGGAGAAAGACTTGTGGCGGACATTACCAGGGAAGAGGTGCAGGAGGCGGTGGAGGTGATGAAAGCAGGGAAAGCCCCTGGTTTGGATGGAGTTGCGACCTAGTGCCTGAAGAAGGGTGGAGTAACGATTGTCGAATGGTTGGTGAGGTTACTGAACTTGTGTTTTGTGGCAGGCGTGGTACCGATTGAGTGGCGCAGTGCCTGCATTGTTCTGCTAAAAAAGG
>SDVV010023831.1:0-12689 GCA_016164225.1 Gammarus roeselii
GTAAACAAACTATTTATATATCCTATTAACATAAATTTATATAAGCCATCCGTCCGTCCGCCCGAATGAGTCACTCGTTAGCTGTTATGATCAGCCTCCGCTAGCACATATATTGGACATATGGGCTAAGCTAACATTACAACAAAGAGTGAGTTGTGTAGGCCCGAGAAACAGTGTAGGCTTTAGGCCTGTCAACCCTAGCTCAAGTTACACGAAGAAATCCCTTGCCTTGAATATTTTTCGATTCCACTACCAAAGTATATTCAGAAAAACAGGTAGTCCCCATGTGGCATCGCATGACCAGGAGACGTTGACGAGTTTAGTGCCATTTGGACATCCTGTTAAACTTGACAATTCAGCATTGTGTAGCCGGTATCCAATAACGTAGAAGGGTTAGTAATATGCTCAGGGTTATCTTAAATTGTAACAAGGGATGGGAGGAGCCAACAAATTTCGTTAACGGCCTAAATCGTATGTTTGCCAATAAGGCCAAGGTATTAGGACACCACGCCTCTTTGAGGAGAGACCAAAAGTTAGAGTGGTTTCCTTATTGGAGGATCACTTCACATACAAAAACAAGGCCCTCCCATATTATTTTAGGAGTGCAGGGGGACATTGTATAAGACCTCACATTTAATAGAAGAGCTGCTCGGGAAGAGTTGAGCCTGATTAGAACAGCGATCGAACACTCGGTGTGATAATAGTCTGATAATATAATCTCATATTTAGATGCGTGTAATATTGCCCTTCAGCGTTTATATGCGTTCCATAGGTTGTTAGTAACTGTATGACAATTTGTATATAAATAACAGTTAACGTTTATACTTAGATTCGTGTAATAATTTCTCAGTATTTATGTCCCGTATTTTGTATCTCCTACAGGATGGGTCGATTTTTGCTTTTCGCTTTTTGCTGCTCTACTCTGCGCTGAGCTTTACACTTTTTGCTCTTCGCTTTCCTCTCTTTTTGTTCTCCGCTACACTTCTTTTGTTCATTCACACGTTTGTTGTGTTGTGTCCGTATATGTCCCAATCATTGACAGAGCTACACTGCAAGTTTACCTGTTGACATGTTACTTTGTTCATAACTCAAAATAATGTTATAAAATAAACAGTGTAATCATTTGAACCCTTGCACCTTTTACTTGATTATAACTACCGTAAAATAAAACTTATAACAAGCCACCCGTAAGTCATCCGTAAGTCTCTTTGGCTTGTTATCTGGCTCACGATAAGGCAAGGTCCCCAAAATGAATTAACTTAGCCCTAAAAGTAATTAACTTAGCCCAAAAGCAATTAATAATTAAAATGTCCGAGAGACATAGCAGCAAAGTCGAACACCCAAAGTAATTAGATACATGGTAACCATTACATTGTCCGAATCACTGATTTGCGTTCTCGCGGTCCTTATATCTACTGCCCTGCCAGCCTCCGTATTAGTGCCTGGCAAGTGACTTATCGCAGAGGTGTCAACGCAGGTACAATTCCAACAAAAGTTTTTTCCTCTAGAGAAGGGGGGAAGACTGTAACGCCGTCAGGTCGCTTGATGCCACCTCGATCGATACCGGGCTCACGGATCGTACCAAGGCCAACTTTACTTACAGCCCAGCCAAATGTCTGGGATGACGACCCCCACTATAAAGTTAGGAGAGCGCGCAATTGCCTGATTCATCCATACGCTGACCACAGCGGTTGAGCTGCGGATAACATAACGGTGCACCGACTCTGAGCGCAAGGGCAATTCGAAGCTAGCCAGGGTCCAGTAAAGTACCAAAGCGGAGTGGCAAGAACCCCTATTGTGACAGGAAGTCGCAAGATGACTAGCTTTAGTTTTAGGGTCTTGTGCCTCGAGTAACAGACCTTCCAAGGGTATACCTACTCCTTCATTGTCCCAAGATTTCTGGATGGCGCAACAGACACCCTCTGGTGCGATCGCTTCCTTACAATGCCCAGGCTTCCATGCCGACAATGCATCCGGAAGCTCGTTAGAAGCGCCAAAACGTTAAGGTTTGGCAGAATGGCTTCAACTAACGGACCGCAGCAATGGGGCGGATACCGCCGGGTTTCTTCGATAAGGAGCAAAGCGAGGCCTCGTAAAACACCCTTCGGGCAATGGAAGGGATTTCCCCTTGAAGTGTCAGGTTGATAAATTCTGTGAGAGTTGAGGCAAGACGGACTCCAACACCCCCGGCAGTTTTTTTCAATAGTGACTCAAGATGACCGCGTCTGAGGCCCTCCGAACCGGCACCAGAGCACCGTTGAAAAGACTTCATCGCCTTCATGACAACGTCCACCCTAGCGATAACCAGAGATGCCCGATCACCGTCAGGGGGTGCTAGGAGTGGGATGTCCGCTGGGCTGGGCGGATATTTATCGCGCAAAGCTTATAAAGTTTCTTGGCAGAATGGGTCTAATGCTTCGCTAGAAGAAGCAACCCGAACAGCCCGCGTATGTCGAAATCGGCATAACGTTAATAAACTGTCTTTGAAGAAATGCGCAAGCAAGGAATTGTGAGCGTAAGGATAAAAGTTAACACACAAAACATGACAGACGTGAATTGAAGCGAATGGGGGAATAAGAGCAGAAAACCCCTTGGGGTAGTCTAGAGAACTCATGGACCCCTGCTTCAGAGTTTAAAGAAGTGACCATCGAACCCACTGGATAATTGAACTGTTAAAAATGTAGCTTAGTACAGGGCAGTAGACCACCAAGAAGCGCAAATCACTAGATGACGTGTAATATTCTGAACTGAAAATGTAAAATAGAATATCACCGATGCAAAAATATAATTAGTGCACCATCAAAATGGCACTAAACAACAGCCCAAATGTAGATATCCGTCAAAAATAATCTTTAAGTACCTTGGATTTGACGGCTTTTCGGTAATAACTGAAAATGTAAATTAAAATATAACCTATAAAAATATACATAACCAAAATAAAAAGGATATTGAGCGTACAGAAATTAGGGCTCAAAACCTCAAAAAGTAATCTACTCAGACGCGAATTGAAACTAACGGCTAGGAGATTGGCCTAAACCGAAAAATAACATTGGTAAACAGTATAAGAAAAAATGCTCTAGACAATGATCGAGGGCACGAGAATTATGGATAATGAACTCATAAATGTAATCCAATAAAACAGGAATAAAAGCTATAAAACTAATACAAGCAAACTAATAGACAAAATTAATCATCTAAAACATTACCTTTGAAACAATAATATTGAGAGCATGTGGACACCAGCTTATTGGCTCAACGGAATATTCAAACAACTCACTGCAACATTGAACGGTGGAATAGGTAGCTTGTGAAGGAAATGTACTAGGCACGGGGTAATATTCCACTAGGGAGCACATGGAAACAAGTTAATGAGACAAATCAGTGAGCAACACATTCACTGATCATTTAAACCATTAACGAGGAAGATTGTGGTAGAAATAACTCTGCACATGGCAAAATAAAAATAAACCCGTCCGCCGGACTACGATTGGCCTAGTGCTGAGCGCGAAAAGAATGTCAGATCGCGGGCTGGAGAGATTAGGGCCTGGTTGGAGAAAGCCCATGAATGACTCGGGAATGCAGTGCAGAAGTGACACTCATAATGGAGTCCCAAAACATAGGTGATATGGAGCAATTCACATCTCTCTCAATTGTTTCGGATTGGCCGGTAATTGTGGAGGATACGTCGCTGACGTATGCAAACACGCAGACTTAGTAGCCCTCCAGTAGACGTGGTGGCATCTATGGCAGATTTATGGCTTAGCTAATCATGTTTGAGGATTGGTTATAGTTGAACGTTTGTTTTGAGGCTGAAGCAGAAACAATGTTATGTAGTTAGAATGTAGTTTGGTGTGAGGATTAATTGAACGGGGTTTAGTCACGAGTCATACAATCGTTGTGTTTCAAAACACCCAGTCAGGTTTTGTAGGAAATTGTCAGAGATAATGCGAAACTTCTAACTCCGGGTTCGTTGAGCTCCAAAGTAACAATAAAAGGGCACAATCTGGCTCACACCAAGGTGGTATGTTTACACTATCAATGTATATGCTGGAAGCGGATGAAAGGAAGAAATTGATATCCCATCAATGCCCTTCATCTGGTGTTCGAGACCAAACGATGTGAGTTGATGCGGTCTGCCTAGCCGGTGTGACCGGCGAAGTGACAAGCCTCAGGTACCTCAGTTGAGAGCACCACTGATTTTAACGAGAACATGAAATGCAGTTTTCTGAGCCTCGGTAATTGAGGCAGGCGACATAATCCAAACTATCTTGAGCCCTTAATGATTTGTTTTGACGCTGCATATACACGGGTATATATGACTTCTTGATGTCGATAGGCAGTTCGAGAGAAGAAAGGCTTCGCTGGTTCTAACCAACTATTTAGCTCGGTCGTGTTGCCAGAACAGCTTCAAGCATTAAGCTTAGAAATTGCATGTGTAATTCCCCTTCTAATGAGGTATTAGGAATGAGATGTGTTGTACGTCTCACTGCAAGCCTAAAAGCGGACATTTTAACAGGTATTGTTTACCTTGCAATGATGAAGATCGTTGTAACCAGATTTGAAAGGATTGCCACAAGACTTGTAACACGAGATGCTCCGACTTGATAGTTTTTTGACCACTTTGATATTTATTAAAAATTAAGCAGCCATTGACATATTGTTTGATCATCAGACAAGTCATACAAAGTTATTTATTATACATTGTCATTACTTGCATCTGTCCACATCGTGATCATCCTTGTATGCTTTCTGTTCATACAATTGGCTACTACTATTGGTTTCTGAGTACTCAAACCTAGTATGCAAATTCATGAATACCTGTTGATGAGTGAAAGATTATTTTACTGGTCGTGCTATTTGACAGTATGTAAGTACTATCGGTTACAAAGATAGAGACCTTATTTTTACTTTCGCGTTTTATTTAAACTTCATTTAAATAAAATTATTTGTAGTTAGGTTTGTTTTCGTGACTGCATGTTTACAACGAAACGTCTGGAGGAATTGCAAATGTGTAAATCCAAACAATAAAACATACAATCTCGGTGCCGGGATGTCGTAAGCAAAACGCAAAATTCAAAATAAGGTCTGTATCTTTGTAACCGATAGTACATTGACACTATGGCGTATAATACTACAGTTATATTTATTTATTCAACCTGCTAGCTTACAGTTATTGACATATCGACAGATTAACCTACTTTCATCTTTGGGAAAAGACATTTGTTCATTCTCAGTTTCTTTGATTATTGTGTCCAATGAAATAAGGTTGGGTAGGTCATTCGTGGGAATAACATTCATTTGGCAACGATATCTGCGCCCAATCATCAAGATTAGGCAGGACAATTGCGATAGAATCCGGGGCCTGAGCGTCACGTTTGGTGGGACCGGTGTTCTGTTCTTACGTGGGAACTTCCCGGTAAACTTGATTGAAAATCTCGAAGAGAACTGTAGTTATACGGGTGTTTTTAGTAGTATGTTGGAAGATCGGGAAGAGCAGCAAATATGTTTTTTTGAGAAAATTTATTGCCTCCCCTTACCCGGCTAGGTGTATTGATTGCCGCTAGGTTACATTGATTGACTGGAACTTTGAGAACAAGGTGACAACGGATAAATTCTATCAACACTTGATGCCCACACATCACACATTCCTGATAGGCATCTCAGAATAAATGAGAGAGTTGATAACGAACGAATGGATGATTGCATGGTTGCGTTCGAGTATAATTTAATTGTTGGTCGACGAGTTTTTATACTAAATAAATCGAGTATATACAAAATCCCCAGTAGGAATGAACAGGCAAAGCTATTCAATTTAGCCGTAAAGGACGCTGTGTTACAGTGGAATGTTTGTTTAAAAACCTTATGAGGGTCAACTTGCAGTAGCTACGAGACTAGACAAATCACGTTTTTGTAGGGAACTCGCTTTCCGAAGAGAAAATGATCAAAAACTACGACCGCAGGCCCTTATCACAAAGGTGCGTGAATGTAAATGCAAGAACTTTTGGTAAGATGTTTGCTTACTTAACACTAAGAAATAATCGGTTCTTCTCACTGTAACAAGGGTTACGAGCGGAGATTAAGTCACCAGAGTCCGTGGAGAACCTTTTCAGGGTATCCCAAACTGTTTTGTGACGGACCAAACTATAGAGTGGATTCAAGGCGACATCAGCAGCATTCATGTTGAGAACGAAGCGATCAGAATGCCGAGGTTAGGGTAAGATGATTACGAAATAACAAGGCAGATTGCAATTATGACATTCCCGGACAAGTGTACTTACAAATTGATTATGGTGTTAACTCTCACCCTCTCTGTCTGCACGCAAGAGGAGCAGTTGCCCAGAGATGTTATGCATCTAAATATTATTCCTCTTCTGAAAATGTAAAACGGAGGACCCGTCGGACATAAGTAATTATCGTGTCGTTTATATTATTACCTCAATATCTAACGTTCTGTAGCAAATCATTCGCAAAAGACCGCCAGCGCATCTGTTCACGGCGGACTGTCAGTGAGTATTCAAAAAAGGTCGTGGTACCGAAAAGACGACATTTGCTTTAAAACACACAGTAGGTTACTGCAGCCGTAGGGACTCGCCTGTCTTGATGTGCTTCTTCCATAGGAATAGAGAGCGTTTGATGGATTAAATCGCTGGACATTGTGCCATACATTATTGCGTGGGAAGCTCCACCTTACAACGTTGAGTTTCTTGTGTTCTGATACATTGAACAGGATTTTCTTGTGCGGTGGGGTGAGTCAAAATAATCTCTCCCGTATCATATCAGTGGAATTTGAAAAGGAAGTTAGTTTCTGCCATTATCGTCCATTGTTTAAACAGATTATTTTAATTAACCTTCAAGCTGGGAAAACATGGATGCCATGTTGCTAATAGCTGGGTTAATAATCCCTTGAGCGCCCTTGCGCCTGGCAGGGTACACAGTCACGATTTTTTGAGTCCCTATTTGCGAGATTCCAACTATGTACTTCTCCATTAAAAAGTAACACCTGATAAAGTCCTTCAAATTGGTTCCCCAGATTGCCTTCATTGTCTGTCCAATAAAACGCTGCACCATTTAATTTTTGTCTCCTCTCACTACCCTGCTGCCCGGCGCCGTCAACTGGTCAGCAGTTGAAACCAGTTCTTTCTTCATTTCGATGTGACCAACCCGGTGATTAGGTTGCGAAACTTCTCATCTTAAAGTTATGGAGACGGAGGTTGATTTCCACGAACATTGAAGTCGTTCGCTTCTCCTTAACTGGCCGGTCATAATTTCCCATGAAGATAGTTCCAAAGTTCGTCATTTTCATTCATGGATGTAGTTAATCATGAAAATATTTCAAGGATTTGAAAAATAACTACTCTCATTGGTCGAGGTCATCGAGTGAGCTGTTGAGAAGCCATAACTCATTGATTTGCAAATCACTGATCATCCTGAATATAAAAAAAATCATCAGTTCAACTTTGTCAGAAAATTGAATTATTTCACGTGGTTGCATTCCTAGCTCCCTCGCATTACTTTCGACTGAAACTATCATGTATTTTATAGCCCAATCTAGCACAAAACTATTTTGTCATTATACCAATATTGTATTTATGTTTTGATTGTTACGTCGTGCATCTTTCGTGTAGAAGCTCTGAATATTTTCGGTAACCGTGAGGGTTACGATGTTGCAGTTTGCAGATCACGGGGTTGTCAAAGATACCAGGCATAGAGAGTAGCGATGGCGCTTTCGACAGCCTCCTAGACTTTTCAATTGAGACTGAACGCCATTACTCAACATTCAGTCATCACTCACCATTCAGTCATCACTCACCATTCAGTCATCACTCACCGTTCAGTCATCACACACCATGCAGTCATCACTCACCATTCAGTCATCGCACCATTCAGTCATCACTCACCATCCGGTCATCACTCACCATTCAGTCATCACACACCATTCAGTCATCCCCCACCGTTTAGTCAACACACACCATTTAGTCATCAAACACCATTTAGTCATGACTCACCATTCAGTCATCACACACCATTCAGTCACCACTCCCTATTCAGTCATCATTCACCATTCAGTAATCACTCACCATTCAGTCATCCCCGACCATTCAGTCATCACTCACCATTCAGTCATCACTCACCATTCAAGTCATCACATGCCATTCCGTCATCACTCACCATTCAGTCATCACTCATCATTCGGTCATCACTCACCATTCAGTCTTCACTCACCATTCAGTCTTCACTCACCATTCAGTCATCACACACCATTCAGTCATTAATCACCATTCAGTCATCATACACGATTCAGTCACCACTCACTATTCAATCATCACTCGTTATTCAGGCATCACTCACCGTTCAGTCACCACACACCATTCAGTCATCACTCACTATTCAGTCATCACACACCATTCAGTCATCACTCTTCATTTAGTAATCACTCACTATTCAGTCATCACTCACCATTCAGTCATCACACACCATTCAGTCATCACCCACCGTTTAGTCAACACACACCATTTAGTCATCACACACCATTCAGTCATGACTCACCATTCAGTCATCTCACACCATTCAGTCATCACACACCATTCAGTCACCACTCCCTATTCAGTCATCATTCACCATTCAGTCATCACTCAACATTCAGTCATCGCTCACCATTCAGTCCTTACTGACCATTCAGTCATCACTATCCATTCAGTTACCACTCACCATTCAGTCATTACAAGCCATTCAGTCATCACTCGCTATTCAGTCATCACACACCATTCAGTCATCACTCATCATTCGGTCATCACACACCATTCAGTCATCACTCATCATTCAGTTATCACTCACCATTCACTCATCAGTCACCATTCAATCATCGCTCACCATTCAGTCATCACTCACTATTCAGTCATCAGTCACCATTCATTCATCACTAAAATCAGTTATCACTCTACATTCTGTCATCACACACCATTCAGTCATCACCCACCATTCAGTCATCATTCACCACCCAGTCATCCCTCATCAATAAGTCATCCGTCACCATTCAGTCATGACTCACCATGCAGTCATCACACACAATTCACTCATCACACACCATTCGGTCATCACACATCATTCAGTCATCACTCACCATTCAGTTACCACACACAATTCAGTCATCACTCGCTATTCAGTCATCACACACCATTCAGTCATCACTCACCATTCAGTCATCACAAACCATTCAGTCACCACTCACCATTCAGATGTCACTCACCATTCAGTCATCACACACCATTCAGTCATCACCCACCATTCAGTCATCATTCACCAACCAGTCATCACTCATCAATAAGTCATCCGTCACCATTCAGTCATGACTCACCATGCAGTCATCACACATAATTCACTCATCACACACCATTCAGTCATCACACATCATTCAGTCATCACTCACCATTCAGTTACCACACACAATTCAGTCATCACTCGCTATTCAGTCATCACACACCATTCAGTCATCACTCACCATTCAGTCATCACAAACCATTCAGTCACCACTCACCATTCAGATGTCACTCACCATTCAGTCATCACACACCATTCAGTCATCACCCACCATTCAGTCATCATTCACCAACCAGTCATCACTCATCAATAAGTCATCCGTCACCATTCAGTCATGACTCACCATGCAGTCATCACACATAATTCACTCATCACACACCATTCAGTCATCACACATCATTCAGTCATCACTCACCATTCAGTTACCACACACAATTCAGTCATCACTCGCTATTCAGTCATCACACACCATTCAGTCATCACTCACCATTCAGTCATCACAAACCATTCAGTCACCACTCACCATTCAGATGTCACACACCATTCAGTCATCACTCAATATTCAATCATCACTCACCGTTCAGTCATTACTCACTATTCAGTCATCACTATCCATTAAATTACCACTCAACATTCAGTCATTACAAACCATTCAGTCATCACTCATTATCAGTCATTACAAGCCATTCAGTCATCACTCGCTATTCAGTCATCACACACCATTCAGTCATCACCCATCATTCGGTCATCACACACCATTCAGTCATCACTCATAATTCAGTTATCACTCACCATTCACTCATCAGTCACCATTCAATCATCGCTCACCATTCAGTCATCACTCACTATTCAGTCATCAGTCACCATTCATTCATCACTAAAATCAGTTATCACTCTCCATTCTGTCATCACACTCCGTTCGGTCATCACACACTATTCAGTCATCACTCACCATTCAGTCATCACTCATCATTCAGTCATCACTCACTATTCAGTCTTCACTCACCATTCAGTCATCACACACAATTCAGTCATCACACACCATTCAGTCATCACCCACCATTCAGTCATCATTCTCCACCCAGTCATCACTCATCAATAAGTCATCCGTCACCATTCAGTCATGACTCACCATGCAGTCATCACACACAATTCACTCATCACACACCATTCAGTCATCACACATCATTCAGTCATCACTCACCATTCAGTTACCACACACAATTCAGTCATCACTCGCTATTCAGTCATCACGCACCATTCAGTCATCACTCACCATTCAGTCATCACAAACCATTCAGTCACCACTCACTATTCAGATGTCACTCACCATTCAGTCATCACTCAATATTCAATCATCACTCACCATTCAGTCATTACTCACTATTCAGTCATCACTATCCATTAAATTACCACTCAACATTCAGTCATTACAAACCATTCAGTCATCACTCATCATTCAGTTATCACTCACCATTCACTCATCAGTCACCATTCAATCATCGCTCACCATTCAGCCATCACTCACCATTCAGTCATCACACTCCGTTCAGTCATCACTCACCATTCAGTCATCACACACTATTCAGTCATGACTCATCATTCAGTCATCACACACCATTCAGTTATCACACACCCTTCAGTCATCACACACTATTCAGTCATCACTCACCGTTCAGTCATCACTCGCCATTCAGTCATCACTCGCCATTCAGTCATCACTCACCATTCAGTCATCACACACCATTCAGTCATCACTCGCTATTCAGTCATCATTCTCCATTCAGTCATCACACACCATTCAGTCATTACTCATCATTCAGTCATCACTATATTTTCAGTTACCACTCACAATTCAGTCACCAGTCACCATTCAGTCATCATTCATCATACAGTTATCACACACCATTTAGTCACCACTCACCATTCAGTCATCACTCACCATTCAGTCATCACTCACCATTCAGTCATCACTCACCATTCAGTCATCACACTCCGTTCAGTCATCACTCACCATTCAGTCATCACACACTATTCAGTCATCACTCACAATTCAGTCATCACACACTATTCAGTCATCACTCACCATTCAGTCATCACTCACCATTCAGTCATCACTCACCGTTCAGTCATCACTCACCATTCAGTCATCACTCAACATTCAGTCATCACACACCGTTCAGTCATTACTCATCGTACAGTCATCACACACCATTCAGTCATCACTCGCTATTCAGTCATCATTCTCCATTCAGTCATCACACATCATTCAGTCATCACTCACCGTTCAGTCATCACACACCATTCAGTCATCACTTTCTATTCAGTCATCACTCACCATTCAGTCATCACTCAATATTCAGTCATCAATCACCATTCAGTCATCACACACCATTCAGTCATCACTCACCATGCAGTCATCACACACCATGCAGTCACCACTCACTATTCAATCATCACTCACCATTCATTCATCACTCAACATTCAGTCATCACTCACCATTCAGTCATTACTCATCATTCAGTCATC
This sequence comes from Gammarus roeselii, assembly GCA_016164225.1. Lineage (NCBI taxonomy): Eukaryota > Metazoa > Arthropoda > Malacostraca > Amphipoda > Gammaridae > Gammarus > Gammarus roeselii. The sequence goes on from SDVV010023831.1 coordinate 11,849, forward strand.
ACTATATTTTCAGTTACCACTCACAATTCAGTCACCAGTCACCATTCAGTCATCATTCATCATTCAGTTATCACACACCATTTAGTCACCACTCACCATTCAGTCATCACTCACCATTCAGTCATCACTATAAGTCATTCATCACTCTCCATTCAGTCATCACTCACCATTCAGTCATCACTCACCATTCAGTCATCACTCACCATTTAGTGATCACTCACCATTCAGTCATCACTCACCATTCAGTCATCACTCACCATTCAGTCATCACTCACCATTCAGTCATCTCTCACCATTCAGTCATCACTTACCATTCAGTCATTACCCATCATTCAGTCATCACTCACCATTCAGTCATCACTCACCATTCAGTCATCACTCATCATTCAGTCATCACTTACCATTCAGTCATTACCCATCATTCAGTCATCACTCACCATTCAGTCATCACTCACCATTCAGTCATCACTCACCATTCAGTCATCACTCACCATTCAGTCATCACTCATCATTCAGTCATCACTTACCATTCAGTCATTACCCATCATTCAGTCATCACTCACCATTCAGTCATCACTCACCATTCAGTCATCACTCACCATTCAGTCATCACTCACCATTCAGTCATCACTCATCATTCAGTCATCACTTACCATTCAGTCATTACCCATCATTCAGTCATCACTCACCATTCAGTCATCACTCACCATTCAGTCATCACTCACCATTCAGTCATCACTCACCATTCAGTCATCACTCATCATTCAGTCATCACTTACCATTCAGTCATTACCCATCATTCAGTCATCACTCACCATTCAGTCATCACTCACCATTCAGT
>SDVV010023832.1:0-12689 GCA_016164225.1 Gammarus roeselii
GAGACTGCTGCGATTCGCTGGGAATCTGATTTTCATTGAAAAGAGGTATACCAAAGCTTCAATAAGCATTTTAATCAATGAGAAAAACCGTACTTAAGGGGGGGCTAAATTAATATTAATAGGGTATTATCTAAAAACTTGGATGATAAAAGTTCAAAACGTTTCGGGAGTTGTTCCCATCATCAGTTGTAATAAAGTGCCAATTAATATTGGTACTTATGAATTTATAAAGCACAACACAAAAGGGCTGTCAAAAGCCGTGAGCATATAGTCTTGAGGCATAATGCCATGGTGGATCAGTCACGGGGTCATACCTACGAGCTGGACTAAACCACCGGACATCTCACCGGGCATCCGTCTGACATGGAGGCTAGTAATGGTAAAAGATATCAGGCAAGTTCGGGCTAATATAAGTAGTAGTATCGGGTCGCGGCAGGCTATGTTCTAATTGGTTGCTGCGGATTGTGTAAAGCTTTGTAGAAGATTGCTGGATGTTGAGCGAAGGTTCGGATTGGCTGATGTGCAGTGACTCGAGGACAAGCAAATTAAAGCTATTGTGTGATTGGTCTATAATTTTAAAATGGCTGCTTCTGAATGGATGGTTGTGGTCTTCCGCATGTTGGCGGGGAATGGAGTATGTGGCCTTGGAGAGTGGTTTGCCTGATCCACTTGAGATACCAAGGTGCTGATCCAATCTCTCTCTGAACCTTCTTTTGGTGCTTCCGATGTAGGATGCTTGGCAGCTATCACAAGTAAAGTTATGGATAACGTCGGAGCGCACGTCAGAAGAGACAGTATCTTTAGAGCGGATCAGAGAATCAATGGTAAATGAATTTTTCAGAGCTAAGTTAAATTTTATTTGGGGGAAAAATTCAGAGTGTGTTCAACAAGTTAGTATATAGCGGAACAGAATTTGGACCATAGTAGGGCAAAGCGAGAAATGCCGCTTTCTTGTTAGCAGTTAGTATTTGGGTGGGTTTGGAATAGATGCTGTTGAGGAAACTCCGGCAATGTTTTTCGAACAACGCTTTTGGGTAGTCATTGTTGGTGAAAAAATTACGAAGAAGATTTATTTCCTGGTGAAAAGATAGGTATGAGGAAGAAAGGTTGTATGCTCAATGTATTAGGGTATTAATATTGTTGATCCTGTATTTGAGCGGAGTGTGGGAGAAGTAACTCATGCCAAGGCCTGAGAAAGTCGGTTTTCTGAAAATGCTTGTGTGCATCTTGTTATTCTGGTCCCTTGAGACGTTAACATCCAAGAACGGGATAGAGCGGTTCTGTTCAGTATCGATAGTGAATTTGATGTTAGCGTGCTGTCTATTGAGGTAGTCTAAGAATTTCAAAGTATGTGATTGTTCGGTAAAGATAACGAATGTATCGTCAACGTATCTCTTATAAAAAACCGGTTTGAATTCAACTGGGCATTGGTCGAGCCAGATGGTCTCATAATAGCGAAGGAAAGCGTTCGCTAGAGTGGGGCCCAATGGGGAACCCATCTGCACTCCATCGCACTGCTGGAACGATGAGTCGCCGAAAATAAAGAAGGATTCTTAACACGTTAGGTTGAGGAGCTCGCTGAACTCGGCCCTAGATAGACCAAAGGTATGGTCTTGTGAATCGAACAGAATTTGGCAAATGTTTTTAATGGTTTCATCTAACGGGATGTTAGTGAACAGGGATGTCACGTCAAAGCTAGACATGAAAAAGGGGGTATTAGCCGAAAAACTCGTGATTTCTTTGTGGAACTGATGTAAATTAAGCAGGGTATAGTCATTGATAGTGAGAGGTTGAAGAATAGGAAGGAGGAATTTGGCGAGCGGAAAGGTTGGAGTGTCATAAGCAGCTAAGATAGGTCGGAAGGGTATGTTCTCTTAGTGGATTTTAGGGAGACCATACCTAATCCCAGGGTTGGAGCCACTAGAAAATAGCTCTTTGTATTGATTTTGAGAAATACTTTTATTGTTCAGAAGTTTCCTTAGAAAGCGGTTAATTTTGTCCTCATTGCGGAGGCATTGTTTGAACTGGGATATGTCCGTGATTTTTCTGAATTTAGAGCGGTCCGAAAAAATTTCAGTCATTTTGAAGATATAATCATCTATGTTCATGATGACTACCCCTCGACCTTTATCAGGGCGAGTGATAATAAGGTCAGGTTTTTTGGCAAGTTTTTGTAGTAAATTCAAGTCAGATTTGGAAAAAATGGGGCTAAATTGGGGTAGTTTGCGAAATTTGGTATACGTATGTTGAGCAGTTTGTTTAACAGTTTCAGTGACAGAATTGAAGTCTTCATCCGGTCTCAGCTGCAATTTTTTTAATGAACTAATTAAAACCTCGAAGGGGAGGAAGTGCTTATCAAAATTAGAGCGGTAGAAGGGCAAAGAAAATTCGAAGCCAAAGGCCAGCAAGAATTGCTCTTTGCTAGATAGGATGTGATTAGATAGATTTAGGATAATTTTGTCGGGGTCACAAGGCTTAAGTAGGAAAGAAGCACCAATGTTAGATAATTTTCTACTGTGAATGTTGCTGACTAGGTCGATGCGTTCATTGGTGGAACAAGAAATAATATATTTAATACAGATTTTGTCGAAAGCAGAGATGATGTGAGACAAGTTATTGAGAGAAGTAGTGTAAATATTTTTAAGTCTGTGGATTTCTTTATTTTATGTTTTTTATTTCTTGGTCCAAAAATTTGGTTTGCATCTCTCGGTACAAGTCAGTGGAATGCAGTGAGTTACGGTAAAGTTTGAAACAAAGAAATTTAGGAAAAACATTATAGGTCATACAGCAGGACAGGAAATGTAAGTCTTCAATCGTTTTAAAGTACTTTTTGTTGTTCCTCTCATAGATTCTAAAAAGTTTCAAGCACGGGCGGCCATATCTAAGCGGAATAATATTGGCTATACTGCGATTCAATGGTGATATCTGATTTTTATTAAGAAGAGGTAAACCAAAGCTTCAATAAGCATTTTAATCAATGAGGCAAACCGTAATAAGGGGGGTCTAAAATTAATATTAAAAGAGTATTATCTAAAAACTTGGGTGAAAAAAGTTCAAACCTTTCGGGAGCTGCTCCCATCATCAGTTGTAATAAAGTGCCAATTAGAATTGGTACTTATGAATTTAGAAAGCACTACACAAAATGGGCTGTGGACAAAGATGATTATATCTTCAAAATGACTGAAATTTTTTCGGACCGCTCTAAATTCAGAAAAATCACGGACATATCCCAGTTCAAACAATGCCTCCGCAATGAGGACAAAATTAACCGCTTTCTAAGGAAACTTCTGAACAATAAATGTATCTCTCAAAATCAATACAAAGATCCATTTTCTAGTGGCTCCAACCCTGGGATTATGTATGGTCTCCCTAAAATCCACTAAGAGAACATACCCTTCCGACCTATCTTAGCTGCTTATGACACTCCAACCTTTCCGCTCGCCAAATTCCTCCTTCCTATTCTTCAACCTCTCACTATCAATGACTATACCCTGCTTAATTTACATCAGTTCCACAAAGAAATCACGAGTTTTTCGGCTAATACCCCTTTTTCATGTCTAGCTTTGACGTGACATCCTGTTCACTAACATCTCGTTAGATGAAACCATTAAAATCATTTGCCAAATTCTGTTCGATTCACAAGACCATACCTTTGGTCTATCTAAGGCCGAGTTCAGCGAGCTCCTCAACCTAACGTGTAAAGAATCCTTCTTTATTTTCGGCGACTCATCGTACCAGCAGTGCGATGGAGTGCAGATGGGTTCCCCATTGAGCCCCCACTCTAGCGAACGCTTTCCTTTGCTATTATGAGACCATCTGGCTTGACCAATGCCCAGTTGAATTCAAACCGGTTTTTTATAAGAGATACGTTGACGACACATTCGTTTTCTTTACCGAACAATCACATACTGTGAAATTCTTAGACTACCTCAATAGACAGCACGCTAACATCAAACTCACTATCGAGACTGAACAGAACCGCTCTATCCCGTTCTTGGATGTTAATGTCTCAAGGGACCAGAATAACGTAATGCACACAAGCTTTTTCAGAAAACCGACTATCTCAGGCCTTGGCATGAGTTTCTTCTCCCACACTCCGCTCAAATACAGGATCAACAATATTAAAACCCTAATACATAGAGCATACAACCATTCTTCCTCATACCCATCTTTTCACCAGGAAGACTCCGGTGGAACATGGAAGCAAATAATAAATAAATTCACCAGGAAATAGATTTTCTTCGTAATTTTTTCACCAACAATGACTACCCAAAAGCGTTGATCGAAAAACATTGCCGCAGTTTCCTCAACAGCATCTATTCCAAACCCACCCTAATACTAACTGCTAACAAGAAAGCGGCGTTTCTCGCTTTGCCCTACAATGGCCCAAATTCTGTTCCGCTATATACCAACTTGTTGAACACACTCTCTGAATTTTACCCCCAAATAAAATTTGACTTAGCTCTGAAAAATTCATTTACCATTGGTTCTCTGTTCCGCTCTAGAGTTACTGTCTCTTCTGACGTGCGCTCCGTCGTTATCTATAACTTTACTTGTGATAGCTGCCAAGCATCCTACAACGAAAGCACCAAAAGAAAGTTCAGAGAGAGATTGGATCAGCACCTTGGTATCTCAAGTAGATCAGGCAAACCACTCTACAAGGCCACATACTCTATTCCCCTCCAGCATGCGGAAGACCACAACCATTCAGAAGCAGCCATCTTCAAATTATAGACCAATCACACAATAGCTTTAATTTGCTTGTCCTCGAGTCACTGCTCATCAGCCAATCCAAACCTTCGCTCAACATCCAGCAATCTTCTACAAAGCTTTACACAATCCGCAGCAACCAATTAGAACATAGCCTTCCGCGACCCGATACTACTACTTATATTAGCCCGAACTTGCCTGATACCCCTTACCATTACTATCCTCCATGTCAGACGGATGCCCGGTGAGAGGTCCGGTGGTTTAGTTTAGCTCGTAGGCTTGACTCCGTGACTGCTCCACCGTGGCATTATGCCTCAACACTATATGCTCACGGCTTTTTCACAGCCCTTTTTGTGTTGTGTTTTCTTTATTCATAAGTACCAATATTAATTGCCACTTTATTATAAATGATGATGGGAGCAGCTCCCTAAACTTTTTGTACTGTTTTCATCCAAGTTTTTAGATAATACCCTATTGATATTAATTTTAGCCTCTCCGTGAGTACGTTTTTTCTCATTGATCAAAATGCTTATTGAAGCTTTGGTGTACCTCGTTTTAATATATAAGGTTAAGGAGACTCGTCTGTATAGCAGGACAGCAGTAGCTCCAGCAGAATGGCGATAAATTCATCAATTAGTAATACTACAACATCCTCTTCTGTCTCAAAGGCAATAGATCAGTTGAATCGTCAGACAAATTGGTTCACTTTGCGTTAGTCGATTAGAATAAGTGTTTCAAAGTCGAATCATATATTTCGATTACGCTAGTTTGACCATGTGAGAAAAGTTATGGATCACGAAAATTTATGAATTCGTATTTTTGAATAAGGAACTGAACACTTTCATTTTTATGACGGTATGGCTACTTGAACCTCAAGGGGAATTTATTTAAGCTTGATTCTCTGACGAATGCCTGCCATACGGCTGACAGAATCCTTTGATCGGTAGGCACAAGTTTTATACAATGCTCAATTTCTTAGCATTTAATTCAAAACTGAAATAGTAATTATGTCTTTCTGTAGTAAATTCAAAAATCCGAATAATAGTTGCGTACACTGTCCGGTGTGGAGGAAGGGGTGATGACCTGAAATATTCTTCTGCACTGTCTGTAACATTCCCAACAGGCTCATGTCGGCGTGCATTTATCCGGGCTTCCGAGCGTTGCGCAGTTAGTGGCTACTGCATCGCACAACGAGTCGTTAATAGACTGTTGTTACCTCATTTCGATAGTGAAGTTACATCATGGGCTGCTTGCCAGTTGATAATTTTTTTTAACACAATGTTTCCACTTTTTTCTCGGCTATCGTTCTTCTGAATTTTGTTTCTCACTTGAAGCACCAAGTAATTTTTTTTCATTGCCTCTATCGCCTTGTTATATATTATATGTTCCCACAGCTCTTAGTTCTCCGCAGCCTCGCACTCTTCAACGCCAAATTGCAGTTGTTCATATGACAAATTGGGCCGGGTCCAGTCAACAGAAGGCTCTGGACAGCCACGCATGCACGGAGAGAACTGAAAGGGAATATTACGTGGAATAATGCGTCATGCTAAATGAGCGTCGTAGTGACGAAACTTCGTACATAGTACATATATTTAGTAGTTGGTCTCCAAGTATTCATAAAAGGTGAACTCTCATTGCAATTGTATATGACCATAGTAAATCAAGTGGCTTAGTGACATATTTCAATATCATTTCATTATTTTATATTGATAATTAGGTGAAAACGGCAAATAAGTTGAAATGTGGCGAAATCGCCACCTACCTCGAGGGACTGATCTGGCGTCATGTACAGCAGCGTAGGTTGTCTACAGCTTTCTCGGGCAGACATGTTTCAACTGGCTTAGTCAGTGCAGCTTACGAATTGCAAACAGATTGTAATTTTACAAATTTATTACGGTTTTGGATATAATGTAAAATAATTGGTACCACCAGTCCGTCAGTTGTTACTTTCCAGACGCCACAATTTTACTGACAAACATTTTTAAATAACCCACAACTACGCCTTGCATGCAGACCGCTCAGACCAAAATACCAATTGCTGCCAGGTAGTGGGATCATAGGTCATAAACCCAACTGAACACTCACACCCTCCATGTATCTTTCACTGATAAATTTCCATGAGAACTCCAACTTGACAAGGGATGGGAGACCTTGGGTATTCCTTTTTAATGATATATCCGTCATGAGTACATATATGCGTATTATCTGATCTACATGCATCAAGATGTTTTTCGATTCATTCATATTTCTGATATTATACTTCTGTTGTTTTGTGCTATATTTATCATTGAATGCGCCAAATAAAATTTCCTTTCATGATTTCAATTGTCTATATTTGGCTAGGGTAGGGTCAAACATTTTTTTAACATCTACACTGAATTCCAAATGATGATTACTGATACTTATCTCAACCAAATGTTGCTACTGATACTTCACTCAACCTAATGTTGCTACTGATACTTCACTCAACCTAATGTTGCCAATGGTACTTCACTCAACGTAATGTTGCTACTGATACTTCACTCAATCAAAATTGTTGAATTAATTCATTTGTAACGCGAAGTCGTCGTCATGAAACAACTGTTGAATTTGTTGGTGCAATCTTCAGATGTATTGAAGTTTGCGCTCTTAACTGAAAAAAAATTGTCATTTCAATTTGTTTTGTTGCTGTCATTTTTTTATTCGATGCAAAGGACATAGCAATGGAGTGTTTGAAAAGCAAAAGCACCTAAAACAAGTTTTTATAAGTCAACAATCCAAACGCTTTATACAATCGACATAATAAGTTGTTTGAAACTTTGAACTGGCGAATTTGATTGGAAAAAGACTGCTACAACCAGTGTCCCACATTTTTATCCGACAAATTTTCCGGAGCAATTATTCAGCCGCCAAACAGAGCAGCGTTGAGTAGCTCACAGCCTCGACGTCAGCCCGCTCGACTGCTGGTTTGGAGAGATCTGGAATCCATTACCCACAAACGCAAGCAAAGTCAATTGAATACCCGAAGAAACTACCAAGCAAAGTCGGAACAGAACAGAGAAAGGAAAATGTTGCAAGCTTCTTTCGAATGGCTCAGAACTGCGCTCACATAAATGGTTCTCATTTCGAAGCTGAATTTGTTTTTCTGTCATTTGTTGCTTTAACACAGGTGAAGTTTACTCTTTTCCAATCTATTTCATTCATTTAAAGTTTTAAATGTCATTTGATGTTGGTTATATCGAAAGTTTAAATTGTTAAAACTTAATAAAGTCCCTCAGCGTTTATGCGGTCACGGACTAAACAAAACTATTAATCCTACAGCTATTTTTTTCAGTTTTGCTGTCAACTTGGTATGGGATAGCGTCATGAGGACATATGATTATGAGTCTGGATCCAAACATTGTAAAATTACTTGCATTTGTCGTCTTAATAATGTACTAGGACCTGTTCAATCATCAGGTGAGATATGGTTCACTGTCAGAAATCCTAATAAACCTCTGATTGTTAACTAAAATTGAATGATGCCAGATATATTGGGTCGTGAAGGAACGTCGAGTTAATTTGTAAAATATTCGAACAATCAACCCATGTTTTTCAGGAGACAATAAATACAAATCTCTTCCTTGTCAAAAGCACTTCTATTTCCAGCATTGAATTCTCACACCACTTGCCGCTAATCATGCTTTAGTGATTCTTATTGATAACAAAATGGCAACCTGTCTCTGGGATTGTCTATTACTCCCGTAGCAATGCAATGAATTCAATATCAATAAACCATAATGCTAAAGTTTGCAACTAGAGGCAAACCTCATCATTTAAACAGAACATGCGCGAGTTCAACTGCGTTGATATTTCGATTACCAGGAGTGAGCTACAACAATAGACGATGTATTGCAATGTGCTGCAATATTGGTTGACACCCATCTTGCAAATTATTATATACACATGTCCGTCTGTTGGCTATTTGTTAATCCCAAACAATATTTATTCGAACTGATGTTATATTACTATAGGGATTTAGCTTCAAAATAATATAATTATATATATTGGAAAAAAATGACACACTGAACGAATTTGAAAATTGTCCAATCTTTCTTTTGTCAATACAAACAACATTTCACAACCCAGTTTACACAACATAAAGAACAGCACCTTCTCATTCAGCAGAGTATGCGAAAACCTGGCTAGCAATTACACCGGCATGGGGTGAATTTCATTTTTGTTACCAAAAAAAGCCCATCTGTAAACGTTGCGTTCCGCCTATTTTTATGTTCATACTTCATGCTGATGATTGCTTAGTTTCCGGGGTGTATTGCTATAGCAGACATAATAAATATGGCGGTTTCGCTGTACCATTTTGCATATTTTGATGTTTTCCATTATCAGGAACCACATAAATGTAATAATAACAGGTTGAATATGGGTATTCGTTTATATTAGCCACATGAGTCGGCAGAGCGTCACGCACGTTTTGCGTGTGCCTGAGGACTAAATATCTCGTACATTGCTTACAAAGGATGCCACAATTTCAACAGCAAGGCATGTATCCAGTTTTTACTACTTCAACATCCAGAAAACATCTTTAAGACCAAGTAACTGGAAAATTCGCAAAACCAACAAGAAAGGAATGGACCAAACCATATTCAAGGCAAATTACATACTGTCACCATATTAATTCTTGATTGTACTAATATCGTCTAGGAATCCCGTTTGATATTCGTCTGGCTCAACATTTCCTTCTGGCAATCGCAATTCAAGTTAAACTAGATTTTGCCTTCTGAGAAACTACAGACCCGGGAAATGTCCACATCGAATTGCTATATAATAGAATAGGACGATGCTGTGAAATAGAGAGAAATTGAATAATCTGATACTCCTCGGAATAAACCAAACCTAAGGACAGCCACAATTAGATTCCTTGGAAACGCTGGCCGAGTGAAGGAGAAAAGATTGCTCTGTCAGGCGACCGGGGGTGTGGTTGGAGGGAGGCAGCGGTGTAGCAAATTTGCTATCTCATGTTGGATCAAGAAAGCAAGTGTTGTGACACGAGCCCATTCTGTAAGATGGGTTCCAATAAGACGCGGGGTGTAGTCGTAAAATAATATATATTCATGAAACTGTGAATAATTTTTGATATAATATTCCCATGACACTGCCACTGTGGATAAGTCAAGTTATGGAAAGGATTTAGAGATTGAGGGAACATCTCCATATAAACGAATTTTCACCATGTGTGTGGTTGTCATATGATTGAAACCCTCTGAGTTAATTAAGTAATAATTTCGCTGAAAAACATCATTTGTATTCGGACAACGTGCATCTCAATTGAAATTCACAGGGCGACTTTTAGTTGAGGCCAAACTGATTCACAAATATGTCAATATTGAGATCCTGAAAAACAAATATTCTACGCTATGTTCTAAGTAGCAATAAAAGGTAAAGTGTAGAATTTAGAAACCTACGCTCGGTAGTCTATCCGAAAAAATATTTATCCTGATACAATGGGGACCCATCAAATCCAAATGATTGGTACTTTTGATGGGATCTGGACGCAGCTTAATATCTCGAAATTGAAATATTCGTTTTTAATGACCCAAACCACTATGTGGCTGAACAAGCATAACGCCAAGCGCTACCATTCTTTAAATTACTTCTATCACTATCCCATGCTTCCATCACCATCCCATGCTTCCATCACCATCCCATACTTCCTTCACTATCCCGTGCTTCCATCACTATCCCATGCTTCCATCACTATCCCATGCTTCCATCACTATCCCATGCGTCCATCACTATCCCGCGGTTACATCACTATTCCGCGCTTACATCACTATCCCATGCTTACATCACTATCCCGCGCTTCCATCACTCTCCCATGCTTCCATCACTATCCCATGCTGCCATCACTATCCCAAGCTTTCCGAAGGCACAGACAATATTTCAAGTCCCCATTCGCTGGTAAGTCAACGTGGTTCACATCTGCAATTGTCCCCTCGACACCGTCGCTCCATCGACGGCCTCCGAACCCATTTATTCTCGTCCCAGTATCCCATCAACTAGAGTGAAGCGCTAGACTCAAGCGATTACCACTCAGCCATCAGTGCAGCCTTTAGGGCCTCGTCCCGACTATGTTGCCGGTGAATGGGATTGGAAATGTCAACGAATATGAATATATAATGTAAACACTCAGAACAAAACGAATAATATTGATTGATTCACAAGTGTGTCACTATCATCATGGATAAAATGATAATAACATTACCGATTGTCAGCATCATTCTCGTAATATGAACTTTTGCGGGCTTTGAATTTGAACAATTTAAGAATGGGGCATTTAATGGGTATCAAAGTAACCTTTCCCCGAACATGGATTTGTAGGGAATAAATATTTGAATATGTTTGGAAAAAATTGGACACCGCTACACGCAATCTTGCTACACCATCTCTCCTAAAAAAGCCGTTCGTTTTATGTGTGGAATAACCATAAAAATACATAACTGGGGACTTGATTGTTTGACAAATTTTCCATGTGAGAGCAGCACAGCTTTGATCGCTCTCACAAAATATCCCTGGTTTCAGTCTGAACCTCAGTGTTGGGTCTTCATGACGCCCATTGGTTTGCTCTGAGCAACCATTGCTTAAGCTAGAATAACTATTGACTAGCTAATCAATCATCGAAGGGATAATTTTAATCAGAACCCAACTGAGTAATGATTGAAAGAATATTAATTAACAAAGTTTTACCTTTGTTAAGTTTCCAAATGGGTCCTTGATATACATGAAGTTGCATACCTTGACTGATTGCATGAAACACTGGGACAATTATTAGGTCTGGTTTCCGCAAACCTGACTAACTGAAGCTGATTATTGTGTTGGGCCGATCGTTAAATCGATTGTAATTAGTTCGAAATGGCCTCTTGAATCTCACACACGCACATTGTCCAATTTGATTTGGTCAAGACAAATATTGATACTCAAGTTTAAGTTGACTCAATTGACAATCCTCACTCGCTACAAAATGATCATAATTTTATATGTTCACTTAGCCTTTGGTCATAGTTATACGTTTGCAATATTCATTTAACATATGAGAATCCGGATTAAATAAATGTTTTGATCACAAGGGGCAACAACAGCTTTCGATTTCTTTTAGAGAAACATTATGACGCTCAATTTCCATAAATTTAACTACACTGACGAATCCCAAATAACGCCGAGCAATTAAACCTATAAGCAAATTGAAAATATGTTCAGCATAGTAATTTTTTTGACTGAAATTTAAGATCCATATAATCCTTTTCTTCCTCATCATAATTGGTGGATTTTTACATATCACTCGCAACAAATGTCAGCATAATAAGGTATTCGTCTCCAAAGGTAGCCAAGTATATCAAATTCTGAGATAATAACACACAAGGGTATTCAATGTTATGTGCTGGGTCAGTGCACATTTTATACGGGGCAAGACAAACACACTGTATTGGAACAACCACTATCCTTGAGTAAAATTTGTTCGTCAAAAATTCCCTCCAGTTACAAAGTTTGCTAAGCAGTAATTTAAATGTCTAGAATTGAACTGTCACCGTTATCATAGTTTGATTGGGCATTGCAATCCAAAAAGTCTCCATAAAGATTCTACTTTGTTCTTCAGTTTGTCTTCTTTGATCTGGTATCATTCCTACCGACTGGAAGTGATTCAATTCTTATGACCCATCGGTCAACGGTAAAAAAACTGGTAATATAGTGCAGCGGATTTCGCATGGCACTGCAAAAATGTCCTGGCATTAGTCATAATCAAACGTTTGCAAATACGGGTATATTATAAACGGCATCTCTATTTATATTTTTTTTTAAATGAGTGCTTGAATGACTGTCATTAAGATGATAAACATAGAATTGAGCTACCTGAACTCGTGCTCACTCTCCTAGTCACGAAAATATTTTGTTACATCTCTTTTGAAAATATAAATAAAGGTGTATCAGTAGTATTTACACACACA
>SDVV010023833.1:0-12688 GCA_016164225.1 Gammarus roeselii
TGTGTGTGTGTGTTTGTGTGTGTGTGTGTGTTTGTGTGTGTGTGTGTGTTTGTGTGTTTGTGTGTGTGTGTGTTTGTGTGTGTGTGTGTGTTTGTATATATATGTATGTATATATATAGCGTCGAGCGGGATGACTCCCCGCATTTTGCGCATAGTTTGAAATAACTAAAAAAGTGAGCGGCTGTGAAACTTTGTATTTACGGTGTGTATAGCTACTATTATGACCATGGAGCACCATAAGTTTCAACATTCTATCGTTGACCAAAAAAAAAATGTTTGCAAAAAACTGTGCGGCTAGCTACAACCCCAAATCGGGGGTGACTCCCTGCACCAAACGGGGTGACTCCCCGCTACCCCCATGTATCAATAATTGAAACGCAAATTGAAAGTTTGAGAGTACCAATAGATAGAGCGTGCCTATATTAGTATATATCTGTTGCTTAAAAAAAAAAATTATGGTAAATATTATGTCTGTGACAGGTTTTTCTAATGCTCGTTTTTTGCTGCCGTCCTACCCGACTGTCTAAGGATTTTTTTCCCAATTTCGCAACAGGAAACAAAGTTTTTCTTTAATAATTGCAATCTAACTTTACCGGAAGTTATTTCTCCACATCCTAAACTAATTATGACCCTAAAGTATTGGTAAATGAGCAAATATTACGAAAAAACGATCTTTTCGAAATTACGATAAAACATGTAAAAAATGTCTTTTGTCAATTCTATAGCAAACTTATTGCATTAACATGAATTCAAGTCATGCTAGATAAGGGATTGTTGTCTCGACATGAAAATGTGATGAAAGTTTTTGTTCCTGAGCATTAAACATAAGTTAACACTTAGGCCTAGACATGTCACCATGTGTTAAAATAATTGGGTCCTTATAAAATTTGCTACGCATATTGAAATTAGCTGTGGTGTCATTATTGTGGGTCATTTACTTCCAAATGTCATCATATGTGTGTAGAATTGCATTTGATTACTTTTCATAGAAGAAAAACAAAAATATTTGATGACAAAATAGGTGCGGGGAGTCACCCCCAATTTTTTTCACCTGGGGTGACTCCCCGCAGTTGTATATTTGTATATATCTACAAAAGTTTACATTTTTTCTCAAAATCCTTCTTACTTAACAAACTACACCATATTTCAAGTATCACCACCAAATTTGGCCCTAATCCAATGGAAACTCTAGCCACAGCGTCAAAGTTTGCAGAACGTCAATTTTTCCAAACCAAAATTTTTGGGGATTTGAAAAACACACATTCACTTGGGCGATTTTTCACAAATTCTGTGCGCGTATCAAATTTCTATAAGTGGCTGATACCTACTAGCAAAGACCTGCTCTTTCAAGCACCGTAGTCAAATGGTGACATTTCCACCGTCTTGGTGCCCAAAAGGGGGGTGCGAGCAGTCACCCCGCGTTGCCGACTGCGAGGAGTCACCCTGGTCGACGTTATATATATATTTTTATATTTTTATATATTTATATATAAACATAAATATAAATAAATATTAAGTTGGGTACCAAACCAACATGAACTTGAGTCTAATAAAGACCCTCAGTTAGAATAAAAAATAATAGTCAAAATGAATTTCTGATAGTTCTACTGGATTTGCTACTGAAGAAACTATATTTGAGGCGGTTTACAGCATGATAAGTACAATATCAAATGAACTACAGCAAGTTGAAGGACCCAAAAAATGTCAAATTTTTCAAGCTTGCAGTGGGCATTGGTGGGTATAAAATGCGTACCTAATAGTAACCAAATGTAAGTCCCGACATGTTGAAAAAGGTTGGCTTTTGGCATTGAAAAATTGAAGTCCAACCAACAGCATTCACAGATAGCTACAGATCACAGACACTAGGCTGCATCCTCCAGAATGGGGGGGGTCGACGCAAGGCGCACCTCACACCCTCATACTCTCGCACACACACAAGTTGGCCCTTTTGCGCTAAAGGGTCTGGCTGGTAACCCCACCACACACACTCTGGGTCACAAGTGCGGCCAGAGAATCCGTTGTCAGCAGCAGGGCCCGACTGTTGTCACTGGTTTACCCCTGCCGCGTCTTGATGTTGGGCGGCCCCCCCCCACCCACGACCATCCCGACATTGTGATGCCAAGGGCGGGGAAGCACATCAGAGCAACGTCTAAATCGACAGTTCACCACTACAGCCTGTTCATTGCACCCTCTCTTGCTACTTCCACATTCATATTTCTCCTCCCTAATGCCTGCTTCACACCATCCATCCACCCAAACTTTGGTCTACCTCCAGGCCTGCAACCACTCGCCTCTGCCTTCATCACCCTTCCTACCAATCTCCCTTCATCCATCCTCTCCATGTGCCCAAACTATCTCAGAACATGCAAATCCACTCGGTCCTCCAACTTTCAGAACATGCAATTCCAGTCGGTCCTCCAACTTTTTCACCATCCCTGTTTTGATTCAAACCATGGTGTTGGTGATCCAATCTCTCAGCCATACTCCTCAAACTTTCATCTTGAAACATTCAACCTTCTTCTCTCCTCTGCTCTCACCCCCCCACAGTTGGGCTCAGTTGGGACAACAACACTCTCATACAGCCCTCTCTTTGTTTCCATCCCCAATGTCCTACAGCTCATTACACTCTTCAATGCACCCAACACTTTACACCCCTCCTTTGCTTGCACCTTCACTTCAGTTTCCACTAGTTCAGTCATCTCCACATGGGAGCCCAGATACTCAAATCACTAAACTTCCTGCAAGAGCTCTCCATTTAGGGTGACAATAATTTTGCTCGCATCAACAGTCCTGAAGCATCTCATTACTTAACTTTTAGTCATGTTTGCTTGAAGCTTCCTCCTTGCACACACTGTACCAAACTCAGACACTAGCCTTCATAGCTTCTCCTCTGAATCCGCAACCATTACCCGCAAATAGCCACTGGCTCAACTGTCAATTCACCTATTTGCTTCCAACAGCTCCAAGTCACAATCCAGCACACTCGCGTTCACTTCCCTGACCACTCCATTCATATAGAGATTGAACAGCCAGGGAGACATCATGCAGCCTTGTTGCAGTCCCACTTTCACTGTGAACCAATCACTTACTTCGCTTCCCACTCTGACTCATGCTTGGCTGCTTACATAGAAACTCTGCACATCTTTCAACAGATGTCCGCCCACTCCATACAAAGGCAACACCCTCCACAGTGCTTCCCTGTCAATTGTGTCGTATGCCTTCTCCAGATCCATGAAGGCCCAGAACACATTCTTTCCTTTTGCAAGGTACTTCTCACAAACTTGGCTTGCTGCAAAAATCTGATTGGCACACCCTCAACCACTCCTAAATCCACACTGTTCCTCTCCAATTGTGCAGTCCATACTGTCTCTTATCCTTTTGATTAGCACTCTCTTGTACAACTTACCAACCACACATAATTGACGAATACCTATTGAGTTGCAGCATTCATTTTTAATCTCTTTTACCCTTATATAGCGGCACAATGCAGGCACTGCGCCACTCAATCGGTACCACGCCTGTCACAAAACACAAGTTCAGTAACCTCACCAATCATTCGACAATCATTACTCCACCCTTCTTCAGGCACTCAGTCACAACACCATCAAAACCAGGTGCTTTCCCTGCCTCCATCACCTCCACCGCCTCCTGCCCCCCTTCCCTGGTAATGCCTGCCATAAATCTTTCTCCCAAAACTGGCATCTGAGCACCACCACCCACAGCAACAATGTCTGCCTCTCTGTCATCCTCAACATTCAACAACTCATCAAAATACTTGGCCCACCTCCTCCATGCATCACCATTCCCAACATCAACTGGCTGTTTTCATCTTTCACCACTTCACCTCTTTCCAGAACATCTTTTTGTTCTCAAAATTCTGGCACAACCTTCTGCCCCACCTTGTATCAGCGTTCCTTTTGGCTCTCCTCACCACCCTCTTCACCTTGTTTCTCCTCTCTTTATAAATCTCATACACCATCACCAACTTCATCTGCAACCACTCCTCAAACGCTCCTCTTTTCCATGCCACCGCCAGTTTCACCTCCTCGTTCCACCACTCACAACCTTTCCTTCTGCACCTGCCCAAATGGCGCGCACCACACACATTCTTTGCACATCGTGCAATGCATCTCTCAAGGTCTCCCACTCTTCCTCCACATCTCTCAGGTCCTGTCCTCTCACGTCATATTCTTTCCTCAACCCCTGCTGGAACTCCTCAGAGCTTCTTCTCACATTCAGCTGACTCACTTTCACTACCTCTCATAATCCTTCCACTCTTTTATTGCCCTTCCACCTCTGCTCCACTCTCTACCTTCCACCAGCAGATGGTCAGACACTCCCCCACCCTCCCCTCTCAACACCTGCACATCCAGCCGCCTCCCCACCACTCTTCTCAATATCAGCACAAAATCCATCAGTGCTCTCTCCACCACTGCACCACGGGCCATCCTTACCCAGGTGTACTTGTTGATATCTTGCTTCTTGAACAAACTATTCCCAACCACCAACTCCTGCTCCCTACACAGACCTATCAGATTTTCTCCAGTCATATCTATCAGGAACACCATACCTTCATATTGCATTCTCCACCACTACATCTCTAACTCTTGCATTGAGTTCACCCAGTACAACCACATTGAATTGACCTCCAAAACTCTCAATTCACTCACTCAGGTCAGTCCAGAATTGCTCCCTCTCCTCTTCACTCCTCTCTCTGCCAGGCCTGTAAGCACTCACAAAATGCCCATCTTTCATGCCAAGCTCAACTTTCACCCACATCAATCTTGAGAACACCTCCTCCCATTCAGTAACGCTACTAGGTAACCCATCACTCAATATTAAGACCACACCTACCTCCTCATGCCCAACCTTCCTCCACACCAGACTTTCATCCACTTACCACACTAAATTCACATTTGCCCTTACCTTTCAATTTACTCTCACTCAGCGCCAACAAATCAAACTTCCTCCTCTCCAACATCTCATCAATCTCTCTCCTATTTACCTCATTTGTACTTCAGCTATACACATTCAGCAACCCTAACAATAGGTTTTAGAGAGGCGTGAGCCTCTTCTATTCTTGCTCATATTGCTGTCTTTGAGGAAGGGTCTCAGCCCCTACGCTCTGCCCCTATTAGTCGCCTTTTACAACACCCAAGGGTTGCGGTAGCACAATTTTACTCCCAGGTACGGGTTGCTCTTTGAGTCCCCTTCTGCCACAGGCGGTGGATACGGTAGCAAGATCTAACGCCCAGCTACATGTGTTACAGTCACATGAGTAGTATATATTCAAAGTCAGGTTTCATCACGCATAGTGGTAAACTGAAAATCAACCTCAGCAGTGTCGTTTGGCTAGCGTGGCTCCAATTCATGAGTAAATCGTGAAAATAAATATATATGTTATATGATAGTAATAAACTATATTATGCCTGTTTTCAGCATCCACGTGTACCAGCAATCTGCTGAGACATTTTGCAATATGTTATGCAGAGACTCTTGATAATTGTCTGCTTTGTTGAACTGATTTGGGTTGAAACTGCCAAGTTAACCTGCATTACCTCAATTGATCTAATTTCATATCAAAATTTACAGGTTCGTCGACCCTAATGTACAAGTGAACTTGGAAGGCCAAATGTAGGACGTGATCAATAAACAATTTAATAATGTCTGACCGAATTGAAAACACTATTTGTGTGCAAACGTTGTTTAGTGATGGTATTATATTTTGAATTTATAGCTATATCTATCTGGGTTTGTAGTAAGGTGCTTATTGGCATCATTTGTTCATGCTGTGACAGAACGGGTGGATACCTTTTTTCAACAGTTTTGTGTTGCTGTTTTGGACGCGAACTTACAAATTTTGATGTGAGCGTGATAACATTGATCGTGAAATTGATCTGTAAATCTATTTTGTACAAACCTTTGAATGAGAAAAAAATCCTAGATGTCATTTAACATTTATATCAATTAGTTTGCTAATGGATATGATCTCAAAACAAAACTCTGCATTGGCTTGCCTACCCAAGGTTGCAAAGGAAGCCAAGGGGAATGCATTATAACGAATACAATGTGTCTGCTGCCCATTACGTAGGTATATTAAACAAGAATTGAACCTGAATTTAATGGTGACACCGAAGAAACATTAGTACTTGGTAGTTATTTTTGTATTACTCACATGCCCCATTTTTATTAGCTATATTACTAATAGCGTCGACTGGGGTGACTCTCGCATTTTGCGCATATTTAGAAATTGTGGGGGCTGAGTTAGTGTTTTATTTATACAAGATCGTCTGTATTCAGCCCCACTGACTTACCGGCTCCTCCCTCTGTGATGTCTGGTTTGGAAAAGCAGACAGGGGATTTTTCCACCACAATGTTGGGGCCATCGTCTCACATGAGGGGGTTCCAGTAACCCTAAGCAATTTCAGTTAAATTCTCAATTAGAGCCCAAATAATGATTATTACTCATTATTTATATTGCACTTCAGGTTTTAATAATTATCAATGTCATTTCACTTATTTTTGGCGATATTTATTATATTAATTATTTATTCGATTTTCATGATGGAAGGGTGTGGCCAGTTGGCTATATAGAGATGCACGTGTGTGTCAGCCGGCAGTTGATCCAGAGCCGTCCCCGAAAGAGGTCAGCCCATGCCTCTGGCAGCTCCTTCCATCGCTCCTTACTTATTGTCTTCGTTGCTCCGTCACTCTATGTTTTCCATACCGCTCTTCTGTTATGATTCTGTACCACCAGTGACTGAATATTGTGTGCGTTACTAGCGCGGTGAACCCTGTATCCAAAGTGTAGCTCTGAAGTGCTTTTCTGAACTGAGTTTTATTGAATATAATGTGGTGAATATTAATCTGGTTTTTAACCTATTTATATTGAAACCTGGTGTGTGGTGTTTTGTGAGAGTTACTGTGTGGTCCTGTACCCCGTTTGACCCACCGAGCCTATACTGGCCTGGACGACCTGCCGCCTCTGTGACCATCCTGACTTCGAGCGGTAGTGGGGTCGCCGGGTCAAGAAGTGCAGGCACCCACAAAATAACTCAAAAATTATGTGGCCAAGAAACTTTGTATATATGATGTGTATAGCTACTATTATGACCATGGAGCACAATAAGTTTTAACATTCTATCATTAATAAAATGAAAGTTATTGACCAAAAACTGCGCGGGCAAGCTACGGCCCCAAATTGGGGCTGATTCCCCACACCAAACGGGGTGATTCCCCGCACCCCCTATATATCAATAATTGAGAATCAAATTGAAAGTTTGAGAGTACCAATAGATAGAGCATGCGTATATTAGTATATATCAGTTGCTTAAAATAAATTTTTACGTAAAATATTATGTCTGACAACTCTTTTTTATGCTCATCTTTTGCTGCTGTCATACTTGACTGTCGAAGGAATTATTTTTTCCGATTTCACCGGGAAACAGACTTTTTCTTCAATAATTGCAATCTAACTTTACTGGAAGTCATTTCTCCACATCCTGAACTAATTATGACCCTAAAGTATTAGTAAATGAGCGAATATTACGGAAGAACAATCTTTTTAATAATATGATAAAACAAGTAAAAAAATTATTTCATCAATTTTGTAGCAAACCTATAGCATTAACATGAATACAAGTCATGCTAGGTAAGGTATTGTTATCTTGCTATGAAAATATGATGAAAAAAAACTGTTCCTTGGCATTAAAAATAAGTTAACACTTAAGCCTAGACTTGTCACCATGTGTTATAAACATAGGATCATTATAAAATTAGTTATGCATTTTAAAATTAGCTTTGGTGTCATTATTGTAGGTCATTTACTCCCAGATGTCATTATATGTGTGTAGAATTGCATTTAATTACTTTTCATTGAAGAAAAATGAAGATATTTAATAACAAAATAGGTGGGGGAATCCCCCCGATTGTTTTTATGACCTGCGGTGATTCCCCGCAGCTGTAAATTTGTAATATATTTACAAAAATTTACATTTTTTCACCAAATCCTCCATACGCAACAAACTACAACACAACATATTCCGATTATCACCACCAAATTTGGCCCTTATCCAATAGAAACTCTGACCACAGCATCCAAGTTTGCAGAACATTGATTTTTTCAAACCAAAATTATGGGGGACCTGAAAAACATTCACTCCGGCAATTTTTCATAAATTCTGTGTGCGCATCAAATTTCTACAAGTAGCTGATACTTGCTAACAGATATCTGCTCTTACAAGTCCCATAGTCAAATATTGTGTTTTCTAATATTTTGTTGCCCTAAAGAGGGGTGCGGGGAGTCACCCCAGGTTTTCGACCGCTGGGAGTCACCCCAGTCAACCCTATATTACTAAATTGTCAAAATTCTGCAAGTGCACAGGGTTTTGACAAATTGTACCATGGAAGCTGATCTCATTTTATAGTGGCAACCTATATTAGATCAAATAGGTGCATTTGATATTGCATCAAACAGCCTGGACTATGATGATGTTGGGGGAGAGGAGTAATGAATTGCTTAGCAGTCTAAATGAATGTGCAGTAGAGATCACATTTTTTTTGCAATTTTAATGGTGAAACTAGAATACCATACTGATAGTGTATGTGAACCAATTTTTACTTCATTTTTGAAGAGCTAACTATGGGCTTGAGTGACACCTACTAGTGTTAGCAAAGTTGTCATCATGTTGGCAGAGTATTTGCTGGAAATGCATTGGATCCCATTGGATCCCATCTTCACATCTAGAATGAAGGCTTACTCCAAATAAATCCTCATGTTCATCTGTACCAGCATTGCGCTTGATTTATTGTCAATATTAGAACATTAGGGTAGACTAATATTAGAAACGGCGTCTACACAACCATCAAGTCGATGCTGAATTCAATTACTACTTATACCATTAAAACACTTAGCCTAACAATATTTTTGACAGGCCACTTCACCGTTCTATGAATTTGTCAAGATTGCGTTGGTCGTACAGATGGTCCAATCATAGAATATGCACTTCTATAGATGAATGCTATTATGCAGAAGAAAACCAACTTCAAGATATAACTCCTGCGTACACGATGCACCTATCCCTTGAATTGCTGTTTGACCATATGTATTTGAACAAGCTAACTTGTTTCATAAAGGCTGGTGACACTAATAGTACTAGAGCTGGGTTAACAGAAGGCATTACATTAGTAGTTACGCAATGGCGGCGGCAGGTATTGGTAGCAGGTCTGGTGGCGGCGGCAGGAAGCAGTGGCAAATTTGGCGGCGACGGCAAAAGTCATCGTGGGCTGGTGGTAATTTTGGTCTTGGGGCGCAATATCGGCGGCGAGCTGTGCATACACTCATGACTGGCATTTACCCTGCGTCCTCTTACCTTTTTAACCAACTTTGTTCCTCGTAAATGTCCCTATTTGAGTATGGGACTTGAAAGAGCAGATCTGTGCACAGAATTTATGAAAAATTGACTAAGTGAAGGTGTGTTTCTCATGTCCCTGATATTTATTGTTAGAAAAAATCAACATTCTGCAAACTTTGAAGCTGTGGCTAGAGTTTCCAATGGATTGTAGCCAAATTTGGTGGTGATACTAGGAGTATGTTGTAGTTGATTGTGTAAGAAGTGGTATGGAAAGAAATTGATACTTTTGTAAATATGTTTAAAAAATAGGTGAAAAAACAATCGAGGCTGATTCCCCGCACCTATTTTGTTTTTGAATATTTTCATTTCTCTTCATTGAAAGTAATTAAATGTAGCCAATTCTTCACACATCCAATGATATCTAGAAGAATATGACCCATAATGATGACACCACAGCTAATTTGAAGAAGCGTAGCTAATTTTATGATGATCCGGTAACAAGTCTAGGCCTATGTGTTGACTCCTGTTTGACACTTAGGAACAAACTTTTCTTCTGATATTTGCATATTGAGATAACAATACGTTACATAGCATGCCTTGTATCCATGTTAATGCAATTAGTTTGCTATAGAATTGAAGAAATAAATTTATTTACTTGTTTTATTGTATTATTAAAAACATCTTATTTCTGTAATATTGGCTCTTTTACTGATACTTCAGGGTGACAGTCAAGAACAACTACAGCAGCAGACAAGCATCAAATAGGATCTGACAGACATAATAATTTACGGCTCATTTTATTTTCAGCAACTGATAAATACTAATAGAGACATGCTCTTTTTAATAATACTCCCAAACTTTCAATTTTGTTTTCCAATTATTGATATATGGGGGGTGCGGGTGATCACCTTGTTTGGTGCGATGAATCACCCCCGTGTTTGTGTGTGTTTGCATGTGTTTGTGTGTGTGTGTTTGTGGTGTATGTTTGTGTATGTGGGTGTGTTTGTGTGTGTGTGGGTTTGTGTGTGCATGTGTGTTTGTGAGTGCATGTGTGTTTGTGTGTGCATGTGTGTTTGTGTGTGCATGTGTTTGTATGTATGTTTCTGTGTTTGGGCTTGTGTGTTTTTTTTGTGTTATTTTTAGGAGTGTTTTTTTATGTGTGTATTTTTGTGTGATGTTTTTTTTTCATTTTTTTTTTGGGTGTGTTTGTGTGTGTTTATGTGTTTGTTTGTTTGTTTGTTGTACAGTGTGCTGTTGTACAATTTTTTTTGTCATTCATATGGATGGTTCATGTGATAGTCAATAGTGCGCACTTATTCCAGTCCCTATACCTGTGTTAACATAGCTGTTTTCAATATTATACTGACGCGCATAGCTGTGCTGGCCTCTCTTAGCTCTGCTGCTCCTCACTTGCTTGTAGTGCTGCTGGAGGGGCTGCAAAGGTAAGAGACAGAAACACACATTTGCCTCTCAATCAAAAGATTACAAATCCAATCCAACAATTCACCATGAATACCCACTCACCTTAGTTTGGCTAACAAAACAGAATGATCAACAACATCAAATGCCTTGGAGAAATCCAGAAAGATCACATCCACAATCATTCCATCATCCACCAGATCAGCTACCTTAAGTAAGCAACAGTTGATCCTCCATGCTCCTTCCCACCCTGAATCCAAATTGGCCGCTTCACAAAATGCCAGAATCTGTTGAACGCAACCTTGAGTGCCCTAATGTTGCTGCCATTCACTTGCTGGATGTTGATGTCTGGGTGTTGGCTGTCTACCGTCCCCCATCTTATGATGAGGCTCGCAATTCTCGGCTTATCCAGCTGATCTTGACTTTTTGTGCTGACCGTGAGGTGGTGGTTTTGGGCGACTTCAACCTGCCCTCCTTGGCTTGGCCTTTTGAGAATGTTCTTGATGTATACGTACGCCCGGTGGATATGTCTTTTTTGGACTGTTTTCTCTCTGTTGGTTTGACACAGTGGGTGACTGAGAGCACTTTTCTTGAAGGTGGTTCCATTTTGGACCTTTTCCTGACATCAGAGTTGGATAGGGTGGGTAGTGTTGAGGTGCTCTTCCCGTTTCCTCGTTGTATGCACTCTCCTGTTGTGTGCGACTATCTTTTCCATGTCTAACTGGAGCAAGATGTTGACTTTTTTCAAGAAGGAAGGTACCTCTGACATAGGGGAAACTATAATGCCATATCAAGGTCCCTGTTTGATATTGATTGGCAGTTGGAATTTATGTACTTGTCGGTCAACAATTGTTTAGTGCACCTGATGTCCATTCTGATGGGGTTGGTTGATCTGCATGTTCCAGTTCACAGTGGAGCCCAGTCTGTGCCGTGGTCTGTTCATCCACCTTGGCGGTTGATGCGAGAGAGATCTCTTGCTTGGCAGGACTTCAAGCGTGTGAGAGCTTCCTTTAGTAGAGGGGATCCTTGTTCTGTACTGGCAATGGGCGTATTTAACGCCTTGAACCATCAGTATAGAACCTTTGCCATCCAGAGTCGTGCTCAGTATGAGGAGCATCTCATGGATCGATTTTGCGAGTGTCCAAAGATCTTTCACTCAAACATCCGCAGTAAAAAGAAGGGTTGTTTGTCCCTTGGTCCTCTTCACGCTGCTGATGGTGGGTATGTTGACTGCCCTCAGGTCATGAGTGGAACTTTTGCTGATGCGTTTGCTTCCGTTTTTGTTGTTGATGCTCCTCCTAATCCTTCTCCCAATCAGGTCTTTCATGGAGGGATGACTGATCCATTTATCACTCATGCTCAGGTGCTTAGCGTGTTGTTGGCTCTAGACGCTTCGTTGGCAATGGGGCCCGATGGCTTACTTCCAAAGCTTCTGAAGAGTTGTGCGGGTGCACTGTCGGGGCCTTTGTTAATTCTATTTCAGAGGTCATTACTTTGTGGAGTTCTTGGGGATCTGTGGCTGGAGTCAATTGTGATCCCCCTGTTCAAGGGTAAGTCGAGGTACAATCCTCTGAACTACCGCCCTGTCAGTTTGACCTCTGTGTGCTGCAAGAGTTTGGAAAAGATTATTGTTTTGTGAGCGTGGCTCCCTTGGCTGCTCTCCAGGCTAGACTGGAGATGGGGTGGGGCGCGCTGGGGTCTGGGGATGTTCAGGTATTCATCTATTGGCCAACTCATGGCCCGTTGTTTGCATGTTCATCTTCAGTAGCCTTGGCGTTTAACCCCACTTCTGAGTCAGCCTAGCTGATCAGGAACCGTCTCCAGTCGGTATAAAGGGTGAGAGAGCGCCAAGGTGAATCCTCCACTATCCAAGGTCCTGGGGTGGGTGTCGCCCATGTCTGTGATGTGGCCTGGAA
>SDVV010023834.1:0-12688 GCA_016164225.1 Gammarus roeselii
TTCTGCAATCAGATAGCAATGGAACAGCGTGATGGTTCTGATGAGCTACTTCTGCAATCAGATAGCAATGGAACAGCCTGATGATTCTGATGAGCTACTTCTGCAATCAGATAGCAATGGAACAGCCTGATGATTCTGATGAGCTACTTCTGCAATCAGATAGCGATGGTCGTGCAATGCAGGTTCAAAACTGTAATAATCTTCCATTTCTGATCACATTTCACTATAATGAACTGTAGCATATGATAAAGGTTTGCCGCTATCACCAAATAGCACGGAGGGCTGCTATTCCTGTTTTACACCAGTCAGGTGATTTAAAATATACATGATACGAAACGTTTCCAATATTACCGAAAACTCGTCTGTTCGTCAACAAGTCATATCTCGAATATTCAGAATATTGCGGCCTTTACACTGATCAAAGAACTCTTAGTAGCTGGTTCGACGGAACAGCAAAGTTCGACTTGGATCACACCCCTACCATGGATCACTCCCCCATCCATACCCCTAATACATATAGTCCTCTGTGTTTATGCTCTTTGTATCATCGATATAATACACGCCTTGTATAATATGTGGGTTTTGGTCCTTTATGACGGATTTAGTATCTGTTTCCGACCCCTCGTATATGTGGATTTTTTCACAAGCCCCTGTTATGAAATGCCATATGGCCCCTGATGGTATGCCACGTGGTTGTCTTTCCCTCTATTTTGCAGGCCTTTCTCTAAGCCTATTTAAGTTTATCGAGTACCTTGACAGATGGTAAATCTTTGGAAAACATAACAATCAATCACTACTGACCCAAAGCATAACAAGTACATCACCACAGACCTGTCTACAGAGTCGATTTTAGTCTGGACTATTGATCTAATTTCGGCGGCCTTCAAACACTGGAAGATTGTTCGCGCAGCTGTTAGAAGTGAGACACAAAGCTGGACAGGCCCTTGCGAGCGCGAAGAAAATTTGATTTTTTCTCGTTGAGGATGATTGAATAAAGGGAGACGCGTCGTCTATTTGAGAGTGTGATTATAATAGCTGAAACAAACTTCAAAGCATACCAGTCAGTCAGTTGATGACTGAACCCATTCTGGTAGATACATCATTTGGAAGGTGAGTTAGACAGGATTTTGATTTAGTCGGTTGACAGCTGTTTATACTCTTGCGCATGTTAAACATTGACATATTGTGATGTCACATGCATTGCTGCCTTCATTTTGATATCGGTATATCTGTTCTTTTTCTATGTTGGCATACAACCCGTTTTTGGTCCATGGGATATGTTTTCCATGTGTTTAAATAATTCGAATTGCTTTCTCCCGCACGTTTAGTGGCTAAATGTAGTAAACGTTTTGTTATGTCGGTACACTCTATAGTGTTTCTGAGAATTGGCACGCATACAATGAACATCATATGTTGTTAGTCATACTACTACACACCTTCCATGGAATCATGCAGTCACTGCTTTATCTTCTATACTTGGCAAATGAGTGATCTGTAGGCGTACTTGCGACAGAATTACACTATGAGAGCATCCCTATGGACCATTTGAAGGAACGCCATTGTCTGTAAAGGGAGGGCCAAGAGACATGCATGAGTCCCACAAAGAGCATGATTTATATATTTGTATACTGGGAGGATAAACGAACAACCCCTGCCTATAATCTACAGTAAATCAGTTCATGAGTAGATCAAGTGGTAACGACATCGTTAGAAAACGGCCCAAAAGTGGCAGTTATTGGACAGCCCTCAACAGTGCTCTTCATTAGGGATTTGAACACTTAAATGGTCACAAATTGACCGGCAGAGACACCCACCAAGCCCCTGCCATCTAATCCTTTTATGTGTCACTGAAGCAAGTACTTAATATCTTTATTGTTGCAGGAAATCCATCGTTTTTAAAGGTATTATAGTTGTAGTCTGCATAAGGGCAAGATTTCCATGTTTTGTT
The DNA here is from genome assembly GCA_016164225.1 of Gammarus roeselii. Lineage (NCBI taxonomy): Eukaryota > Metazoa > Arthropoda > Malacostraca > Amphipoda > Gammaridae > Gammarus > Gammarus roeselii. The sequence continues at coordinate 1,949 of SDVV010023834.1, forward strand.
TGTGGGAAAGAACCAACTTCATTCCACACATCTAGTATAATTTATTTCCCTCCCCAAAAATGATGCATTAAAAGGAAGTGTCAAATATTGAATATTTTGCCTCCGTACACACCAGCTCGATTAACCAACGTAGGGTGAAGGACTAACGTCCGATCCTATTACCGACCGTCACGACTGAAGAAACAATAAACAAAAGACGACACAGCTCCAGCTCTTGTCAGCTTCCGACTGGCAGAGAGATTTATGAAACCATTTTGCATTCCACCTCCGCATATTTTTCTCTACATTTTTTTTGAACGCATCATGGGCTGCCCGAACCGGCATCCCATTTTCTAAAATGCACCCTATTTAATGCGACAGTTCAGTGAAATTAGACCCCCGTCATAGCATTTTCAATAATATGACCCCATCTAATGAGAGACCTTACTAAAATTTTGACTTCCCCTTAAAGCGACAAAATCTGGGTACACTTTAAGAGTACTTTGACCATAACCTCCACATCGGGCTTCTATATTTGATATTTACATTAGCTCCTTGTGATGTGATTTTATTATTTCGTTATTGTCAAACATTTTTTGATGGATGGAATGGAAAGATGGTCCAGTGCTGTATTCCTAATGTAAGAGGGGAAATGAAAGAATCAGTGATGAGTTCCACTCTACAGCACCACTCCATAGGTTCGCTAACATAATTTATCCACCTAATAAGACTAGTCATGATCTTTGTCATCTAATATCAGTTCACAGATTACTTTTTCATATGGTGAAGGATACGTAGAAAATAATTGTTTAGCTACACAGAAGATCATCCCCGTCGTTTGACAGCTTGCCAACATGTGGGTGTGTGTTGGGTGTGAAATGAAAAACTAAAACTTTTGAACGTAGTCCATTTGTGAACATTCAATGGGCTTGAAATCCAACTCATTATCCAGAGTCTCAAATATGACAACTAATACTCTTTAAGGGAACTTGCAGGAAATGAAAGTTCAGGTTTTGCTGCCTAAACATAAAAAATCGACGATAAATTCGTTGGAAATTCATCCCAGCACCAATCACTAACACAAAATGGTGTAGTTACCAGTCGAATTCCATTTTTTGTTTACTAAAAGTTTTCTTTGAACAGTGAAATAACTGATGAACTATCACATAAGGGAGGGTACGATGTGTCTTTGGCATGAAAACACTGAGAAAGAGAAACGAACAAAAAATGCCTTTAAGTTTTGGTGAATGGTAGATTGGCCGACTTTGTTTACAATTGTTGGAGGCAATACGAAATCGAATCACGAACTTGGCAACACGAGTTTTGGAACGCAAGATTTTGACTGAATGAGTAATGTTGGTTTCTAATAGCAATAAAGTGAGTGGTCTAAAAATTTGTCAGGTAACAACTTACGTAGCCACCCTGTAAGTGATGTGACCAAGGATAGCGAAATCCTACCTATTGCGCATGCTGTAGCATGTAGCATTTATGAGTTGAGAGGCTGTACGGTTACTAGGCCGGACTGGCCCGGGAAACGCTTCTCATGACAGCACTAAGTAGGTATGCTAGGATCATATACTGTACACATAAGTGATACAAAACACACCCCAAAATACTTTTCCCCAGGATAATTTCTGTTGCTACGCGAACTTTAATGTGCTCATTTATTCGAACTGGCAAAGTCAATGTGTAACTAAAATATATCATTTGATAAAAATGTATCCTTGATTTCATTGGCATTCAAGATTTATGGTATTACTTGAAAAACAGCAGGATACCACGAGGTATCTCATAAATGAAGAAAATTATTTCATATAATATTATTATTAGATAACTGTGGTAATGTACCGGTAGGAGAGGAAATTTTCGATAGTTTATAAAATTAAATGCCACAAAATTAGACTTTTAATACTTTCGATATTCATTTCATCATATTTTTTGCTTCTAAAGAGGAGTGGGAAAAGAGAGATCGACTGACTCCGCCATTCCCCCCCCCCTTAGCTACGGTACTGCGCGTGATTTGAGATAATTTTACGCTCATTTTGAAGGATTGCCGTATTTTACTGAATTGCATGCACGACCATCTGCACGAAGCCTCTGCTACACTACGCCTGCGGAGATCTTAGGGCTTCAACTCATCTGCCTTTGGACTGGAGAATCTATGCTACAGTTGCCTTAGGGGGATCGACAGAGACTTCAACAAAGACCAACTGCTTTTTGGAGTTTTATACTGTTTTGTAGTCCATGCACATATACAGTTAGCACGGGGTAGAGCGTGTACCAGCTGTCCGTGAGGGTATGAACGCCGCAGCTATTTTATGAAGATGAGCTGCTCAAACGGTTTCTAGTATTCTGCCACTGCAGCTGCAGGCTTCTGTGGCATACCAAGTCAAGAATACAAGCCAGTGTCGAGCCCGTGTGATGGCTTAGACAACATTGGATGACTGAGAACAGCTTCCCTTCAGATTTCATAATAATGACCGTTGCTAACAGCTGCCCCTGCCACGATGTCGGAGAGGGGTGAGCAAAGAGAGCTCCCTCTTGCTGACGATGTCGGAGAGGGGTGAGCAAAGAGGGCTTCCTCTTGCCGACGATGTCGGAGAGTGGTGAGCAAAGAGAGCTTCCTCTTGCCGACGATGTCGGTGAGTGGTGAGCAAAAAGAGCTTCCTCTTGCCGACGACGGCGAAAAGTGGTGAGCAAAGAGAGCTTCCTCCTGCCGACGACGGCGAAAAGTGGTGAGTAAAGAGAGCTTCCTCCCGCCGACGACAGCGAAAAGTGGTGAGCAAAGAGATCCTCCTCTTGCCGACGATGGCGAAGAGTGGTAAATTCGTTGAAGTGCTAACCAACGAGAGTGGCAACTTCAGCCTCGACTCTCGAGTACGGCTGAGTCAAGTCCCAGGATTATGAGTGAAACGTCTCATTTTGATAATTGTTTCTCTAACATAATGTGGGGGGGCTTAGCACAAGTTGTGTCCATTTCCTCTACACTCTGAGACTAGTGAGAAGTGCTCAGCGTCAACCTCATCGTTGCTAGAGAATATTCTGAGTCGGGCTACTCAATGTATCTGTGTTCACCTGGTGACTGTACCACCGCATGGATCGAGTGACTGAACCACAGCTGTGAACAGGTGACTAAACGTCCGCAAGGATCAGGTGACTAAATCAACGCAGGGATCAGGTGACTAAACGACCGCAAGGATCACGTGACTAAGCCACCGCAGAGATCAGATGACTAAACGACTGCAAGGATCAAGTGACTAAACGACCGCAAGGATCAGGTGACTAAACGACCGCAAGTACCAGGTGACTGAACCACCGCAGGGATCAAGTGACTGAACCACCTCAGGGATCAGGTGACTGAACCACCGCAGGGATCAGGTGACTAAACGACCGCAAGGATCAGGTGACTAAACCACCTCAGGGATCAGATGATTGAACCACCGTAGGTATCAGGTGATTAAACGACCGCAAGGATCAGGTGACTGAACCCTGCAGGGATCAGGTGACTGAGCCACCGCATGGATCAGGTGACTAAACCACCGCAGGGATCAGGTGACTGAACCACCGCAGGGATCAGGTGACTGAACCACCGCAGGGATCAGGTGATTAAACGACCGCAAGGATAAGGTGACTAAACCACCGCAGGGATCACGTGACTAAATCACCTCAGGGATCAGGTGACTGAACCACCGCAGGGATCAGGTGACTGAACCACCGCAGAAATCAGGTCACTATCAAATGTATTATGGGCACCTTCAATCACAAACAACCTGCCAGAAAAGTTGATTGCCAACATTTATTAGAAAACAAATACTTCCATCACCCCACTTGGAGTATCGGGCCGATAATGGGTCGATTACGATCACTTATCAAACGATCACCTATAATATAGAACTCTTTCCCGTCATGTTATATATTTTCACATATTTCATGTTGAACATATGCGTTGCATTTTATTAGGACTGGTTTATTTTCGTGTGTTTTTGGTCTAAAGAAAGAATGGAAACGGGCGTGAAGTTACAAAAACACTGTTAAAATGAACTGACTTAACAAAGGCAAAATTGTACTTGGAATTTGATTGGCACTGCGTACAAAAAACTTCACAATGTTGAAATTTCAACAACTGTATTAAACAAATTTTTAAACGTGAATTGTAGTCGTGCCATTAATGACAATGGTTGCGGTGGGAACCTTTCAACATTGAATAAAATTTCCCCACAGCCTGTATGGGTTGAATAAATTATCTTCAGTCGCTTATCCAGCAGCATCTCAACCCACTACACGACATTAAAGAGTTGTAGTTCGTTAGGAGGTGTCATATAAATAAAACCTGGCTGTAGAATTCTGTTTTATTGGCGAGTGTTGACATGACATTTATTAAAAACAATCAGAGCTACAAGAAATTCCAAATGTTCGTCAGCAGTTCCATGACAACCACGAGTTCCTTTGGATACAGCATAACAACGAGCTCCTATAGTAATCGGGGCAACAATTCGCACATGAGAAAGAGTAAAGAAGAAACAGGATAAGTGAAAACCGATAAAAGAAACGCATTAAATCGTCGCCTATCAGTGATGTAGACATATCAGACTGCATTAAAGAGAAGTAGAAACCTTAACTCGATTCTAATGGAGTATTATTTAGAGAGTGGCCATAGTATTGAACACGGACATGACCTGAAGTATGATCACGAATAACGTCTGAGTGAGGTTGTGACAAGACGCCACTATGGCCAGCGAGTATTAAAATGAACAAAATGGTTTAGATACTTACCTTCGGACCAAAAACATAGAAAAGCAAGCATGGGGATGTGGCAACACTGAAGCCGTTCACCCTTTTCTCCGGACGACGTGGCCCAGCAAACATAAAAGTTATGTGAGGAAAATGTGACCAGGTAGAAAAGGTGAACCAGATAGTGACAGACGGAGTGTTCCAGAATGAGAAGGTTAAATACACTTAGATGGTCTAATGTTGCTGATAGAGGAGGTCTCATTGGAAGGGTCTGTACAAGGTCAACCATCGCAAAGCAGCTGTTCATACAATGTTCCGAGAGAGACCACGCGTGAGCGACGTTTTGCTGCGGCTAAGTTCTGGTCAGTTCATTGAAAGTACGGTACAGAGTATCTAAGACGCTATAACACCTTAGACGCTTTCAGAGCATCTAAGACGCTATAACACCTTAGACGCTCTCAGAGCATCTAAGACGCTATAACACCTCAGACGCTCTCAGAGTATCTAAGACGCTATAACACCTCAGACGCTCTCAAAGTATCTAAGACGCTATAACACCTTAGACGCTCTAGAACCCTGGGTCTCGAGGACTAGGACAATCATGTCACATTTATGGGACAACAACAAATTGTAATCAAATCTTGCACACACTAAAAGTAAAGAAGAGTACAGAAGTTACTCGCTGCTCTCCCAGAGTGACGGTAGAGTCCACATGAGTACTTTTGATCTATGTTGCGATATCAAACTGTGCAACTTTTAAACGAGATTTTAACATTTATACTGAACTGCATCATGATGTTGGATTATAGAAATTGTTTTCATATAAGATCAAGCATTCGTGTACACATCAAGTGCAATAGATTAATGACTTAGAAGCCCATGTCATTATTGGCGACTTGCAGGCGACTCCTTCTTAGATGATTCGACAACTCACGATAGGTAATGCGCTTCAAAAAGCTGCACTGAAGGTGACAAACTCAGAGAGTTAGGAGAAAGAAGCCTATTGACTAAAGGGAGAGAGAGAGAGAGAGAGAGAGAAAGAGAGAGAGAGAGAGAGAGAGAGAGAATGTTAGTGTGGTGCATAGTTCACTAATAATGATACCCTCTCTGCCCTCTCTGCATCCAAAATTTGATAAGCTAATAACAGCAGCAAGTAAATATTTAGAAGATTTCTCTTTCTACAACGCGATATCAATCTGAGTAGCTTATATATCTATTTCTAAATACCCTATGAAGCCCAGATTAGAGTAACATTGAGTGCTATGGACAGGCTTACTTTTGATTACACTTCAGACTGACGTAAAGATATGCCTCGAGGTGATTTAAGGGGCGGGGCAGGGGGCTGAGAGAATGCTGCTCTGGAGCTGTAAGCTATTGAGAGGTGATGTGACACAGCGGTGATGTGACAGCGGTGTCGTGACACAACGGTGATGTGACACAGCGGTGATGAGACACAGCGGTGATGTGACACAACGGCGCCATGACACAGCGGTGATGTGACACAGCGGTGCCGTGACACAGCGGTGCCGTGACACAGCGGTGCCGTGACACAGCGGTGCCGTGACACAGCGGTGCCGTGACACAGCGGTGCCGTGACACAGCGGTGCAGTGACACAGCGGTGCCGTGACACGGCGGTGATGTGACAGCAGTGTCATGGGCAGGATGACTAAAACTCTCAATTTGCGTGAACAAGGATAACTGCTGCATAATTCTCCTGGGCGTGCGTACATGGCAAAGGAGTATAGTATGTCACTGCGAAGGTCGGAATGCCTGCAACTGGTGTGGTCTGAGACTTCAGTAGCATGAAATGCCTGCAACTGGTGTGGTCTGAGACTTCAGTAGCATGAAATGCCTGCAACTGGTGTGGTCTGAGACTTCAGTAGCATGAAATGCCTGCAACTGGTGTGGTCTGAGACTTCAGTAGCATGAAATGCCTGCAACTGGTGTGGTCTGAGACTTCAGTAGCATGAAATGCCTGCAACTGGTGTGGTCTGAGACTTCAGTAGCATGAAATGCCTGCAACTGGTGTGGTCTGAGACTTCAGTAGCATGAAATGCCTGCAACTGGTGTGGTCTGAGACTTCAGTAGCATGAAATGCCTGCAACTGGTGTGGTCTGAGACTTCAGTAGCATGAAATGCCTGCAACTGGTGTGGTCTGAGACTTCAGTAGCATGAAATGCCTGCAACTGGTGTGGTCTGAGACTTCAGTAGCATGAAATGCCTGCAACTGGTGTGGTCTGAGACTTCAGTAGCATGAAAAGCCTGCAACAGGGCTGGTTCAGCACTTCAGTAGCATGAAATGCCTGCAACTGGTGTGGTCTGAGTCAGTAGCATGAAAAGCCTGCAACAGGGCTGGTTCGACACTTTAGTAGCATGAAATGCCCGCAACTGGTGTGGTCTGAAACTTCAGTAGCATAAAAGACCTGCAAAAGGGCTGGTTCGACACTTCAGTAGCATGAAATGCCTGCAACTGAGGCGGTCCGACTCTTTAGTGGCGTAAGAGTGCTTCGGGGAACTTCAGAGGCAAACTAACCTTTCAATTAAGCTGAACGACACTTCAGGGCCACGCTTGACTGTAACAGATGGTCGTCTGTCAGTTACCCACCCTAGTGTGCTGAGGTGGTCGTCTGTCAGTTACCCACCCTAGTGTGCTAGAGGTGGTCGTCTGTCAGTTACCCACCCTAGTGTGCTGAGGTGGTCGTCTGTCAGTTACCCACCCTAGTGTGCTAGAGGTGGTCGTCTGTCAGTTACCCACCCTAGTGTGCTGAGGTGGTCGTCTGTCAGTTACCCACCCTAGTGTGCTAGAGGTGGTCGTCTGTCAGTTACCCACCCTAGTGTGCTGAGGTGGTCGTCTGTCAGTTACCCACCCTAGTGTGCTAGAGGTGGTCGTCTGTCAGTTACCCACCCTAGTGTGCTGAGGTGGTCGTCTGTCAGTTACCCACCCTAGTGTGCTAGAGGTGGTCGTCTGTCAGTTACCCACCCTAGTGTGCTGAGGTGGTTGTCTGTCAGTTACCCACCCTAGTGTGCTAGAGGTGGTCGTCTGTCAGTTACCCACCCTAGTGTGCTGAGGTGGTCGTCTGTCAGTTCCCCACCCTAGTGTGCTAGAGGTGGTCGTCTGTCAGTTACCCACCCTAGTGTGCTAGAGGTGGTCGTCTGTCAGTTACCCACCCTAGTGTGCTAGAGGTGGTCGTCTGTCAGTTACCCACCCTAGTGTGCTAAAGGTATAGTGTTCTTGCAGTATCTAACCAGCTCGTAGGTCCACTATGACACACCATCACGTCAGAATCAGTAAACGACTCTCAGACCAGGAATATTCTACATGGAGCCATGAAAAGAGCTATAGTTCGATTGTCGTATAAATAAATGGCTTTGAACTACTACGGACATAAAATTTGCCATTGTGAGGCTTGATTTAAAAAACTGTTACTCTCAGTAGTATTATAAAAAGCAAAATTTGCGACCACTCTGTCACTAGTTGACAACATCAGCGGTTTGCTTATATGGCGTCACCATGCATATCGGTTTGCTGAAACGTGTAATTACCACAGTAAAGAAGAATATTTACAAGACACCCCCTAAAAATAGACTGAGTTGAAGCATGCTGGCTTACCTGGTTTGCATTAGGAACAACAGTGTGTGGAGATTTAATAGTAAAAGGGCAAAAAACAGAACACCCCCATCGTGCGTCAGTTAAAGATGGCCTCCCGACCAATCCTCGGTCCTATTTCGTGTCGGGATGAGGGTGCCGGAGATGGTAGTCCTGAGGAGTCGTTATTAGTGATAGTGTCACTCGGATCGAGACGTGGGGTACAACAAACACGACCTGTCCAGGATGAACAAACCAATGCATAGATCTTGTTATGAGTATTATCGAGTAAGAGAAATGTTCATGTCGGAATGTTGGAGAAGAGGCAAGAGGCTTTCCTGGAAAGCGAAGGCCTAGCAAGGGCAACAGACAGCTCTAAAGGCCTCCAGCGGGAGGCAGAGTTAATCCTAACAGGGTTTACAGATTCGGCTTGCTATAGCTCATCAACTAAACAAAGCGTTGTGGTTCACAACAATAGTATAATAATTTCCTTTCCCAAGCTTTTTAACTAATACTGGTTAACTATTCTAATGAAAGGTACTAGTATTTAAATAATGATTGTTCTTTACATGATCCTTGATATTCACAAGTAATTGTTCAGTTCATAAGTTTTTGGTTCACAGTAACTTCTGAGCACAGCATCGTATTTTCACAACAATGTATTCCAGAGGATCTTTTCAGAGTTTTTAAGAGATAGCTATTGTTCAGGAAGGCCATCAGCAGATCGATAGCACCCTTCGGCCACGGTGAAATGTAAACAAGTAAACACGTTCTATGCAAGTAGATGACATGTGCGCGACACGTTCTATGCAAGTAGATGACAAGTGCACTGCACTCTCCAATCCGGTATCACCGTTTAGCGGCACCTTCCACAACACTAACTATTCAGTGGTATAAACTCACAGATAAATGCTCATGTCTTTTCCTGCATTTCCTCTCCATTCCCATCGTTACTCCCTGAGGAGTAGGTTCTATCTACACCTTAGCCATCCATCGTCCACTACCCCATCACTTGTTGTCCATTCCATAGCCGCCTGCACCTCTCCCATCGGCAGCGCCGCCCTCTTGTCTCGGGGGCCCGACCCATCCTCTGCACCAGCCGCCTCCACACAGCGCCAGTCCGCCCTCAGTACGTGGATTTCGTCCCACGGGCATATGGGAATTAGTTAAAAGTTATAGTGAATTTTTAAGCGATCCTTCAAGTGGAATTCAGGTTTGATTATTGAAAGGGCACGAGAAGCGGGAGTTGACTAGTTGGAGGCGCCTGGCTTGCGGACCCACCGAGACGAGAGCGGGTCGTGAGGGAGGCGCAGGCAGCGCTTTCGTCGAGCAACCACAACACAGGCTGTGGGTGCCTTGCTCGCTGTCGATACGTCATCCATGCTTCAAAAGGAGCACCGAAAGGACGCCTAGTCGACGGTGCTTCAATTGGGGCTCAGTGAGGTGGCACTCTATCCCGAGAAGACGTCCTGGCGGTGCAAACCTCGTCCCGCCGACAATCCATGTTCCGGTATTCTTGTAGGGGTAAAGTAGGCTTGCACCTTCTTCGTGTCCTTCGCATACTCTCATCCGACGCTGTGTCCAGACCGTCAACCTGGTGCCATCTGCTGCTGCGGATTCGGTGCTACTTGGATGTTACGGTGACACATCTATCACGACCTACAACCTCTTTCAAGAGCATTGCAGGTCACCAAGCGACGATACAGTGAAGCATCACAAATTCGGATACCCTTTTCTCGCACGATTACCTGAGTCTTAGTAAAGATCTGGTCGATCACGCGCCATCTGCTCGGTCCGTTTCTACGCCTTTTTTGCGGTCAACACTAAAAGAAATGTAAACAATTCGCACTCCACTAACCGATTGTAATGTGACGTTATACACATCAATTGTAGAGTAACAAATTTAAAGAATCACTTCACCAGTGTAGGAGCAAACACACATGATTGTTGATACATAAGAGCGGTGGTTTAAAGAACCACTTCACCGGTGTAGGAGCAAACACACATGATTGTATGATACATAAGAGCGGCGGTTTCAGATTAAAATATCAGAAATAATGGAGTAACTTTAAAAGAAAACAATAGTTTTACGTGCAGCAAAATTGCAATAATTAAAATTATGTCTGGACTAGAACCGAGATCGGGTGAGTAGCCGAAGTTCCTGTTCCTGGTGCCAGTAGCGTACCCCATCCCTGCCCCCCAGAGCAGTGGGAGGGGTGGGGGGGGGGCGTGGCGCTACAGGTAGCCCAGAGTGGCATAGGTCTTCACGAAGGGGGCGTCCGCTCGACAGCTCTCCCTGCAGGAGGAAGGCCATAAGTAACTAGTGGGAGACACAGTTAAAGGGAGGGAAGAATTTTGTGGACACAGAGCCAGTGAAGATATTGTATCTAACAAATAAACAAATAAACAAATAAACAAACTTAACAAATAAACAAATAAACAA
>SDVV010023835.1:0-12688 GCA_016164225.1 Gammarus roeselii
CACACTTCCTGGTGCACCTCCACAACTGACCTGAGTGCTTTTGATGTGGATTTATCAATGGATTACGGAGTTACCAAAGTATGCACAAAACTCTTTTTCTACCGCATACCAAATCACCTTCCCAAGACCTGACACACCGCATTCATAGTAATGCCTTCCCCAAGACTTGACGCACCAGCATTCACAGTTTTTGCAATCTGCAAAAAAATACCTTGAATACGGCCACGTCATCAAATACTGCAAGTCGTACATACCTCAATGTTGTAAGAAGTGCGCAGGCGAGCTCGACAGAAAAGACTGCAAAGCCTCCCAACCTACTTGCTTCTACTGCTCGTGCCTCCGCGAGGCAAGCGGAAGCAACTGCCAAAAGCACATGGGTAAAAAAAGCTCATCATACGAAATGACCGCAGAGACACACTTAAACAAATCATTCAAATCTGGCACGACGAAAATCCAATTCGTCTTAACTATGCCACAACATTTAATTCTACAAGTAAACCCAACGCCTCATACGATACCCGCACATCGTTAACACATTTTAATAATAAGACCTCAACGCCACTCCCTAGCAGTAACACATTTGCACCCAGCCTAGCGACTGAACTCGAGGTGAGTGCCCTAGTAATGAACCCACCAGTGCCCAGGAAGAGATCGTGACGAATGCTCCCTCTTCAGTCGGCCCCGTGGTGAAACCCACTAACACAAAAAAAGACGAAAAGATGAAAACGTCTCCGATGCCCACCCGCCACAAAGCAAAAATATCAGCAACAGTCAAGATCAAAACGTAGAACGACTTCTACCCGTCTTACCGGAGGCCTCACCCAGCTTAAATAAAAAGTATGAGATTCAACCTTCAGTTCGCATGCCCGACACCAGAACCTCTCACCAGCATTAAAAATCGCTGGTGAGAGTTGTAAATCTTCAACGTGGAACCCATACCCGAAAGCGTTAAACAATCGCGCCCCTCGGTTGACTCAAAAATTCCACAGGCTGCACAACCAACCATACAGTTTAGAAAACCTTCCACAGGTGAAAAGCGTGCTCGCTCAAGAAACAGACACAAAGAGCGAACACCCTCGTCCTCCTCCTCCTCCTCCTCCTCCTACAACAACACTCACAGCTGCGAACGTAGTGATTCTAGCAGACCACGTTCTACAGAAAAAGGACGCTTCCGCGAACGCTCAAAATCTATGACCCCTGGGCAAACTCAATGACACGAACACCACAAAAGTTCTTGCAAGCCACGCGACCATTCCAGATCACCAAGATATGAGAGCAACAGCGTTCGAAATGACCAGCAGCACAATACTTCCGCGGAACTGCCAAAGTCGAATTACTATCCCTAATTTCTATCCATAGATATTTGGTGATAGGTCTCTAAGAGATCACATTCCGAGAGAATGCAACCTTCACAATATTTCAATATGTCATACATCGCCACGAAGGCCACAATAATGTGACTGCACACGGCGGAGTAGTACTCATGATCCACCAAAGCGTACGTCATGCACCACCCTTTTCATAGTGGTATATCTACTCGTCACGAGGCCACAATCTCTCAGAAACACAAATAACTCAACTACATAATTAACTGCCCTCCCTCGCATTTTCCCTTGGAAACTTCAACAGCTCCCATGAAATGTGCTTCCCCCACACTGGCACCCCAACTTATTTGGGGAGTCCTGTCTTCAACACACAAAATTGTCCATAACCCAGTCATCATATCAGTCCTCACCAATCAACCAATCCCGACCTCGTCAACCATCTATACGAAATTTCAAAGTTCAGCTGAAGCATACATTCCTCAATATTCACATTAAACTTTTTTTCTAAAACCGTGGCGGTGCCCAGCGGTGCAAGAAGCAAGAGACAGGAGTGAAAGTCTGTACACGGCCTTCCGTCGCTCATGGTCCCGCAGGAACCAAATAACGTGGAAAATGGCTACTGCTGTATTCCGCAAACTTGACGTGCAGAAGAGACTAAAAACTGGACCCCACACGTCACCACTATATTGACCGAAACTCCCCCTCTCCCATGTGTGGGAAAAAATCAGACGTATCCAGGAATGCCCCGTGCGACCTATCCACATCCTTTCAGATGGATTCAATATTTATTCTTCCAACCCGGAAATCGCGGATAAACCAGCACTGACTTCTAGACACATATCGCAATTACAAATTACACGGCTGCATACCAAATGGAAAACCTTAAGAGAAAGTGAACACATTGACTTTACTACTTCCACGGACGAAGGATCCTACAACAAGCCTTCCTCTCCACGAACTCCTGTCTGATTAAGACCATACCCGCAAAACTTCCACCGGGACGGACCGCGTGCACATCAATATGATCAAACATCTCTTGAAAGTGCTCTTGAATACCTAATAAGTGTGTATAACATAATGTAGGTAAACTCATTGTTCCCGATACACAAAACCCGGGAAATGCCGCATTGTCCCACGCAACTACCCCCATTGCTCTTAACAGCGTCCTTTGCACGACGATGAAAAGAATGATAAACTCACGCCTTGGTTGACTTTATACCTTGAAAGGCATGCAGGCCTCAACAAGATCCTATGCGGTGGCTGCAAGAGCCGCACTAGACGTTGTTGAGGCCTGGCAAGCTAAATAACTTAACTGATTCATTTCATAACCCTACCTTCCACGTGAAAAATTACCCAAGCTCGTTAGCAATACTAATGAAATAACTATTTACCACTAATTTTTGTTTGTTTGCGACTGAAAGACCTTGACTTAATCATTTCGTAGTTATTCGTGCATAAATGAAAAGTTGTTTAAACATGCTATCAATAATAACTGGATACTGTTCACATTAACCATCATTACAACCATCGTTCATTATCTGTGTAATTATTTGTTTTCTCTCATTCGTTTAATAGCCAAGAGTTATTATTATGATAGAGCATATGTGGCAAAAAATCAATAGAATTTTAATTGATTCAATTAACTTGTGATAACTGTTTTTGTTTCTATTGAGCTCTTCATAGGTTAGTCATTAGCTGCTTTAATGAGATGATGTAGCAATTTATTAGACTTGATTGACCCTGGTACTGATCAACTGCATGTGCTCTGTTCTTGATTTAAATACTGACAGGAGAAATAAATATTACAAGGGAGATTCTTTTAACGGAATAGATTGTAATAACACAGAAACCAGAATTTATTTTTCTTTCCAACACCAGAATATTAGGCCTCTATTACCAAAAATTGGTACATTTCATTAGTTTTTTTTGCAGTTATTTTACTGTTATTTCGATGTTATTAACTTCACGTGTAACTGGCTGACTGAGGACACTTTTTTTATTCATTTCCCTTCCTGCAATTCATTTTACTCATTCAGAACTGATGGTAGACTTTTAAGAGCGATCACACCTGTATTTCTGATAAATATACCTCTAAAATATTTCTGACCATTTAAAGTTAATACGCCTTTCATCGAAGCACTTGTTGTTGAAAATAATTTGAAAATATAAGTATGATCATAACAGCAGCATACAAGTCACTGTCCGCTAACCCTAACATATTCATTATCAAAATCGAGTAACTAATTAAATTTTTATCAACATAATCTCTGATCGTAACAGTATACGTTGAGATTATAAAATGTATATTATGAATTTCAATAACGGCAATGGTACTTAATAATTGCTATGAACAATAAACAGCCTCCCAACTAGTATGGACGTATAGCCTGAGATAAGGCCACCTTAATCGATGATATTTTCATGCCAAACCTGATATATCAGAGCACCTGCTTATCGCTGCAATTCTAAATAATATTTCATTTAGTTATGAAACAATTTTAAAAGAGATTGATAATTGATGTAATAATAGAAAATCTGTATGACAAGTTGAATCATTATGATTCCACTAGAATCAGAATCGAAGTAACTGTGATATTGAGATCTAACAATTGAATTCTATAGTAAACGATTCTTTTAAGTCTTGCTGTTCCTTCAAAACGAAACAGTATCTTCAAAAGACATAACTGGACACTGTATTACCACTGACAGCAGACAAAAAATGTAAAGTCGAATTGTCTTTTTTTTTGATCCATGGCAAGATATGAAAAGTTACTGATCCTAAATGTATGGGCCATATTAACGGCTTGATTGGATCTTAAAAAATGAGCTCCAAAAACATTTCAAACGACCTTGGAAGGTGATAAATAGCTTAAACCAATCAGTAAAGAAAGTAATAATTGCCAATAACGAGTTTTCAGAAGCCAAAATATAACAAATATACTTATTGATTACTTTGTGAGAGCAAGGAAGAATATTGAAGATAGTATAAACGCCAACAAAGCAATCGTTTGGAATAACAATCGAATAACAAATTGGTTAATTTTTTATATTTTTCACTAGTTACTGTTCATGATAACACCTCAATAAATAAATGTGTCAATATCAATAGTTGGTCCATCAAAGTCAAAAAGAAATTGACTGATACATTGATTCCATTTCTTACTTCATTAAGAAAATAACTAATACATCATCTCCCGTCCAGGGTTCAATTGCCGACAAGTCCTTTATTAAAAGAAATTTTCATAGTTCTTCAAAAATTGCTAAAGTGACACCATATGCAGAGGTGGTGATAAAACTGATACTGAAAATTATTTCCGCATCTACATTCTCCATTTGTTCGCCAAAAATTTGAAACAAGATACTTCACATACCCCTATCCCGTTACTTAAATGAAAACCAGTATGGCTTCCGATTCAATAAAAAAACTCAAGCTTTAATAAATCACCTGTACAATAACATTGATATAAACTACGTAAGATTTTTTTTTTTCGACTTTCGAACAGCCTTATTCGACTTTCAATTAATATTTTTCAAATTAAAAGTCATATGGAATGCGAGGAATTGTTACTGATTGCTCCACTTCATATGTGTCCAACCACAAATTGTATGTTACTGTGAGCGGAATACAATCTACCATGCTAAATATTGATCATAGAAATCCTCAGGGCCCTAGTTTACAGCCCCTTATTTTTTTTCTATCCACGATTTAGTTAACGCATCGTCCTTTTACAATATACATTGTTTACTGATGATAGTTCTTGCATCCGGCATAACACCGTAAACGAACTACCTACATATTAGTGACTTATTGCCAACCGGATCGTTAATTATAGACGTAAAAACAATTGACCACTGATAAAAATTTGAAAGGATAGAATTCAAGAGAAAGACAACACTAAATTCGTTGGCGTAAAATGGATAAAATTTCAAAAACGCCCTAACAGTATACCATTTATGTTGTCAAGATCAGTAGGCATTCCTCATAAATTAAATAAATTTCACCCTCAGTTTGTCCTTAAAACCCTGTAATTCCAGTTATTCCAGTAATTCTTAACTTGTTAAATCAAAACCTGGTTTGAAACAGACAAAAAATAAACTGATAAAATATTTGGACTGCAAAAGAAGGCTTTTAGAGCGTAAAATAAGCTTTCATTCAATTTACATACAAATCAACATTTTAAAACCATTAAAATCCTGAAACTGGAAGATCAATATAAATTACAAATTCCACTTATCGCGATCAAAGCTTTGAACATAAAATACGAACAAAATCTATTAATTTCAATTAGGAAATTTCGGATGTTCACAATCTTTGCACATGAAATGCAAATAACCTTGAAATATCACAATGTAATAGATCCAAAACCAAATTTTGTATTTATATCAAATGCGATGTAGTTTATATCGCGCCATCCTCTATTTACAATCTAAATGTCTCTCTTCCAGTTTTAAAGACACCAACGAACGAACTCTTCTTATCATCTTTCTAGCCCTAAAATATTTTGTTGTCGGTCGCTCTAAGGTTTTCACGCTCTCTCAACCATGTCCTGGTTCACGAGCCGCATGGAGTCACGGCCCAACCCTTGTTTCCCTTCAGACTCCCCTCTTCTTCACCCTTTACTATCTCTCCTTTTCTCCCCTATCCTGATTTGCTTGACTGTTTATTTATCTCATTTGCATCTTATGCTTAGTTCAAATTTCCTTAAACTTGTCTCAGACTCCTTCTTAACAACTCTCCTAATAGTTGCTGCACACAAACACACACACACACTTATACACACGCACGCACACACAGACACACACACATACCGGTTCTAACTATTCTCCTTTCGGGTGGCAAATAACAGCCTGCGCTCTTTCTTTCATGCAACTTTTTTTACGACTATTCATTCTTTTTCTTTCCACTTTTGCTGTTCCCTACACCTAGTGTAGATCTCATGCATGGGATCCCCGTTTCCTGTCTCTTCTTCATCTTTCCCCTCAGCAGGTATTGGAGCGCGTAGCCCTCACCTTAAGGACTACTGCGGATCCTTGGGGCTCAGAAGCAGGGTAGGTAGTGTGTTATTCCTCCTTACTGCCATCCGGGGAGTGCTGGGACCATATGGTCTCAGCACCTTAGGAGTTCCTGTACCTCCTATGGCACCCGTGCATACCATAGACGTTCGCCACGTGAAGGACTTTGACTTTGTGCAGTAGTAAACCTTAACATGAACATTGAAAAAAAAAAAAAAAAAACTAACTTGATGCAGCACTGTTCGCTGGTTTGACATTCGGTGTCAGAAGGACGATGACTCCAGCGCGCTAGAAAGCCTCGTCACTCAAATCTAATCTAATCAACCATGTCCTATTTGTAAAGCTGTTAGAGGCAGGAGAATTACCAGGGCGACAACGTTATTATTATTATTATTAAATAATTTATTTCTATCATCTGACAATGGGTTTCCAATTTGCATAAAATAATTAAATTCCTAAACATTAGACCTGAAACTTCATTATCAACTACGCTATTTAAATTAACGAAAACGAGAGTTCAATTTGAATTTGTCGCAGCTCATCTCTAGGGGCCGCCGGTTTGGATTACATGAAGCGAAATATCCGACTTTTGTACTCCAGTATTGTATTATTCTGATTGTTGATCATTTAATATTTTCTTAGCGGTCATGAAGTGTGTATATTGTATATTCAGTGTTAGGTATGTATTTTATGTATAATTTTTTATGTATAACTTTTGACCCTATTCACCCCTTCATCATTCATACAATGTTTTAGACCCATCTTTACAATATGTTAGCGCATTTAGATTTCCCAACCCCATGTTGTAGTACTATCGTTTGTATAATTCATGTCGTTCATCCAAACCTTTGTTATCGTACAATAATGTAGACTTCTCATTACAATATGTCAGCACATTTCGATGTCCCAACCCCAAGTTATCGGGACTCTAACACCGTGTATGCGTGATTTTCTACCCCATGTACTTGTTGTTTTCCACACCCATGTATTTTGTTATTTATCCACCCCATGTATTTTTATTCTTCAACCCAACGTGTCCGTGATTTTCCCAACGCTATGTAGTCGTGATTATTTAGTCAAACTAGACACTTTATGTATGTGCACTGATGTGCTGACATATTGTAATGAGAAGTCTACATTACTGTACAATAAAAAAGTTGTGGATGAACGACATGAATTATACAAAAGATATTACTACAACATGGGGTTGGGAAATCGAAATGCGCTAACATATTGTAAAGATGGGTCTAAAACATTGTATGAATAATGAAGGTGTGAATAGGAGACATAAGTTATACATAAAAAATTATACATAAAATACATACCTAACACTGAATATACAATATACACACTTCATGACCGCTAAGAAAATATTAAATGATTGGCAATCAGAATAATACAATACTGGAGTACAAAAGTCGGATGAATATACTTCTGTTATAGAAGATAAAGCAAAATATTAGCTCATGTGACAATGATTGTATCATCAAAAATGGTTGGCAGAAACAATTCAATGAATTATATTAAAATTGAGTTTACCTCTGTCAAAGAATGGAAGCTGCCTATCGTTCCTCGAAAAGACAGAACTCGTATTTTAATTATACTAAAACAATTGAAACATCACATGTTATTCTTGCCGCAAAATGTATACAACGTTGCACTTTCTCTCTTTGAGTTATGGTGCATTTCCCCCAATTGAAAGGCAGTAATTGATGTGAGAAAATACTAAAGCGTGGACAATCAGTATTTTTGATTTGAAATCCAATTATTTTTTTGCGGAGCTTAGAAACAAAAGTGTTCCATTCAACTTGAAACACAGAGTAGTCACGTGGTGTTTGAAGGAAAGATTGGGATCAAACCATACTCACAGACTTATAACTTTGTCTTCAGCAAGTATGTCAGATTTGCCTATCCTGAAAGAGAAATTCATTGAAACTGCTGTTATTTTCGAGTTCGAGCCGAGCAAGATGCGTTTTGTTTTCTTCAGCGTTGAGCTTGAGTCCATTTATATCATACCAAGATTTCAGATTACTTACAGCTGTCTCAGCGTCGTCCTTCAGCGCATTCAGATCTGACAGATTTCGGGAAAGCAATATTTGAACATCATCGGCGTACATTACCATTTTTGCTAGATTTTTTTTCTAATTGCAACTGTGGTCGCAATTACCAAAAAGTTGCGTTATCAAGTTTAACCGATTGTTGCCGATTCATCAGATAACTTTCAAACCAAGTAGAGTATATTCCCATGTTACGGAATTCATCGAAAATAATTTTATGGCTTACATTGTCGAATGCTTTCGATAAGTCTAACAACACCAGCAAAGATATCTACCCATCATCAAAGTTTTTGTACAGATTTTCAGTGATGCTCATAAGTGCGTCTTCCGTTGACAATTTTCGCCGATATGCATAATGGCAATAAATGAACAGCTTGTTCGATTCAAGGTAATCAATTAATTGGATAGATATTACCGTTTCTAGAATCTTGGATAAGACAGGCAGAAGACTGGTTGGTCTATAGTTGGATGGTTCATTTGTGTCCGCAGATTTATGAATTGATTTTATGATTGCATGCTTCCAGATCTCCGGAAAAGTTTCACTTGCTATAGAGGTGTTAATGACTGTGCTGATATAGGGCATTGTTTCTATTAGATATTGTAGGGCTAAACCGTCTATTCGTGTGAAATTTGTGTTCATCAAGGCAAATACAGCTCGTTTCACTTCGTGTTGCGATACTTGCTTTGGTTTCCATTTGACGTTTGCTGCTTGGTCAGTGTCCCCATCAAAAGTTTTTGGAATTCATGTATCTGTTGCGTCGCTCTGTAATCCTTGATGAGCTTCCTGGGTTACCTTTTCAAAAACCTGTTTCCTAACTCCAGCGAAGTAGTTGTTAAACTTCTGCGATGTTGCCTGAGGATTCGGATATGTAGGCGAGGTGATCTTTTGTTTGCAGGGAACAATTCTTTTCAGTACATTCCACGTTTATTTTTTATTGTTCCTGCACTGTTCCAGTTCCTCATGATGGTATCTACTTTTAGCCCTTCTATCTTTTATTTGACTCTTCTATTTTGAAATAGAATAAATTCCTACCAAGTGATGCTTCGTTTTGCTCTGCGATTGAGATATTTTTACGTGCAATTTCATTTCGCAGTTTTTCTGTAATCCATTTAACCGGCATGCTTTTCATTGTTTTAGTTTACGTTGGAGCCACAGCGTTCAGACATGTGAGAAGATAGTCTGTAGTATTTGGGCTTCTCTGTGACGTTATCTGTGCAATGAATCGGTTTTATCCTCTCGACGATTGCCACTAGTTGTGTTCTGAAACTGTCCGCGATGTAATTTCTTTTGTCCGACACTTATTTTGTAAAAATATTTCTTCTCTTTTCGAATGTTAATGGTGCATTTTATTTTATGTTGGTCAGAAAAGGAATTGGGCTCCACGTCTGTGGTAACAATGGAAGACGGATTGTTGCTAATGAGCAGATCTAGTACTGTTTGGGATTCGGGAGTGATTCTTGTTGCACTTTTTAAGAGCTGATGCAGTACGATTCTGTCTAAGATCGGCTTCATGTTGTTACCTCTCAATTTCAATTGATCATCATTGAAATCTCCCAAAATGTACAGCGTCTTTCCTAAACTGATGGCTTCTCGAAATCTTTCTTTGATGTATTGAAAATATTGTACACTTGCTTTGGGTGGTCTGTAAAGGGAACCAACTACAAACGATCTGTTATTTCGTACCTGGATGTTCACCCAAAGGTCATCAACTTCATTGCTGTCGCTAAGCATTACTTGAAAAAAAGTATATTCTGCTCGCACGTAAATAACGGTTCCACCTCCTTTCCATTCTCTGTAGTTTCTATACACATTGAAACCGTCAATCTCGATGAAGGTGTTGTTAATGTCAAATTCCAGCCATGTTTCAGTCAGACATAGAATGTCAATTGAGTCCTCTTTCACCATTATTTTTATGCGATCCATCTTTGTTCATATGCTTTTAACGTTTATATGTTTAATCAAGATATTATTTAGGTTCTGGTAGGTATTTATAGACATGGTTGTTGAGGGGTGGTTGCTGATCCCAGCTTGAAAAGCTGGTAGTCCATTTATGTTACTTTTTGAATTGTTAATAGAAATCTCTCGTCAATTGGTGTCATTTATCGACTAGTCTGTGATATTGCAAGTGCTGTCTTTACGTCATTTTGGTTTAGTCAAAATTGATAGGCTAACACTTGAGAATTAGGTTCCCCCGTAAGCTCGTAATAGCTTGAATGTGCCGTCAGTTTTATACATAGAAATATCGTAACTGTATGGAATGAAGTCATAATATATAAACTGGACAATCTTGCAGTAATAAACTATTCAATTGTTTACCTGTAAAGACGGCAATGAAATTAAGGAGGCATGGGAGAGGAGGAGCAGTAAGTGGAGAGGGAGAACTTCGAGAGGTCTCAAGTTTAACTGTCGATTGCAACGGCCACTTTAGGCTTATGAGGTCGCTCTCCCGCTGTTGCAAATGTCCAGTAAATTGTACTCGTTCACGGATTTTTTTATGAATCAATTTACAATGTCATTCTGGGGAAATTCAAAATACCCTCTTCCTGGGCCCTAAAACTATTACCCTGCAAGAGAAGCGCTCCCTTCGTTTGCAAGCACCACCCTCGGTTCTATGCAGTTCTATCTCAATGGTCACTGTTCACATCCTGTTTCAAATTAAAGGCTTGAATCTTTTGAAACAAAGCATAATAAATCTAAATCCTGACGTTAACCTTGAGAAACTTAACGAGGCTTATACATTCTGTGTATAAGAAGATGAATTACACAATAAAGGGAAAAAAAATATTTCGAGATATTCACGCCCTTGGCTGTTTCGTTGAGAACCAGGATTAACAATGATCCCAGATATCACTCATGACCCGCAGTGTGTTGCGGGCTCCCGGCCAGACCCTTAAGCGCTGAAGGGGTGAATATTGTTGGGTATGCGATTGCAGTATGATAGAAGTATGAGGTGCGTCTTACCGTCGGTCAACTCCTTTCTGAAACTGTATTATATGCATAACTATAAAAAAAATGTAGCATCAGATTACAAAACCACGCTCTCAAGCGATGCTTTCTAGCTAAACTATCACGACCACTGACGAAGAATATTCTCCACTCTTCTTCAAAGGTGCCAAAATGGTTTGTAGCGTGACAGGCAGATTAATGTGGACAAACAAAGAGTGGGCCGAGGCGCTGATTCTCTCCTACAAAATGTGATTTATTATTCACTTCATAGTAATGTCCATCTAATCATAAAAATATTTATTGCCACCAAGAACTACAATGTCCGAAATATGAAACACTGTGAAATTCAAAAACTCACATACAATTAATAATTTGACTTTTTTTTGTGTGTTTAATTACTTTGGCCGAAGAAATCACAGTAAAGTTGAAGTAGCGTGCTTCATACGTATCAAGCATTAGATTAAATAACACTGCACCCAATTCCACACGCTATCAGCAATTAAATTACAACATAACGAACACATCATACCAGTCCGACACGTGATTTCAGAACCGCCATGGATCGTTCACCGTATAAATGAAATGTTGCCACATTACATCAAAATAGTTTTTTTCTGAATGGGATTGCATTAACCTAAGTGTCTTGAAAATGTTAGTGAGAATGTGAATTTATTAAGGAGCACTGGTCAAGCTACTGAGTTCAAACAATAGCATATTTAGGCTGCAGGAGTAGTTTCAGGCTACAATGAACAGCTTATAGCCAAGCTGCTGTCAATTCTGGCCTGAACCGACATGACGTCAGTAGGGACATCGAAGTATGCTGGAAACTTTGGCCACAGAGCCGAAGGCTGGGGTCTACAATCACAGTGCTGAGGCTGGGGTCGACGACCACAATGCTGAGGCTGGGGTCGACGACCACAGTGCTGAGGCTGGGGTCTACAACCACAGTGCTGAGGCTGGGGTCGAAGACCACAATTCAAAAAGCTTGGGTCTATGACCACTGAACGTGAATCGGGGTCGGTGACCAGAAGTGGAAGGCTGGGTTCGTACCTGGAACGTACCTGGAGCCTCCAATCCCCAGTCGCACACCAGCCGCTGGGCAGGACCGAAGGAGAAGACCAAATCTGCAGGGCACAGGACGCAGGTTTGGGCGAGAAAAACAGGCGAAGATAATGGGACTAGACACATGCAGGCCAGGAACAGGAACAAAAAAAATGTGACACAAACAGCAGGAATATCAATTTGGGGCGAAATATCAAAGAGAAACTGGTAAATATTTAGATATTTGAATATATATATATATACACACACATATATATACATATATCTATTCATATAAATATATA
>SDVV010023836.1:0-12688 GCA_016164225.1 Gammarus roeselii
AGTAGAGCCTCTTTCACTCGAGAAATCGTTCTCTAATGCCCTCTTCGAAACCAACGTCATCTGTTATGACAAATCAACATGTACCCATGCATAATTTGATACGTTAGTACTGTAGGCGCGGATCAAACTGAGTAATATTTGCTTATTTGGATCGTTCACAAACTGTTGATTATTTGAGCACATGTTATCCTGCTAATGTGCTTTGAATCAATTTTTAAATTTTTCATCAAAGAGAGTTCCTTAGTATCCTTTCTTCATGGCAAATAGCTCGCTAATTCCAGCCTCAGTTGCCTCGTAACTAAGACCTGGCCCAACGAACGATGTATCCTTGACGTCATTCTTCGTATCAAAGATACGCGTTTATTGCGACGGAGTGTCTCGTCTCAAAAAAATCCGACTAGGATCCTATGTTGCTGTCCGGCTTATGATAAGCCCTTGAACTGTCAATTAATTTCTATGACACCATTGTCTACCCTCTGCTCCTGCACCTCTCTTATACTCTAACGCACTGAGGTAACCATCAACAATTATTTGTTGATGGTTACCTCAATGACAGGTGCTTTAAGTCATTCCACATTCTTTGTATTAATGCCTTAGAAGTAACAAACAATGTATGTACATTACGTATAATAGTTGCTATATAGGATGGTCCTATGCATTGTAAATCCATGGAAAATGACGACATATTTGTTATTTGGTATGCAATAGCTGGATCTCGACTTTGTTTAGGACTAAAATCAAACGTAAAGACAATAACTCCGTTAAGCGACGTCATTCTAAGGCTTGATTGTCAACATGTACAGCAGCGAAAGAACATTCGTGAAAGATTGAAGATAAGGAAAAAAATTCAATGGTAATTTTCCGCACGATAACTTATCGGAAATTATATTGATATTATCCATGAAGGAGCTATGCCCAGATATAATCCCGTCAGAATTTTCTATGTGAAGTTAAATTTCACGTGAAAAAAGTGGACTCATCATTTTCGTTTATGTTAGTCTATAACCGAAAAAATAAAGTAGACTTTTCCCACGTGAAATTTCTGTATTGATAATATCAGTCAAATTTCCGATGAGTTCAGATGTCGAACGGAAAATTATTATGGAAGATTTCTCTTAATCTTTAATCATAAACGACTTTTCTTCCGCTACTTTACGTGCGTATGTTTCAATTAGAAACTATTCCATTAAAATGTCATAAGACTATCAGCTATTTCATGTTAATAATTTCTTGTTTGACATTGCCTTTTCTATTATCATAATTGATTTGTCGTATTTATTGGTTAACAATTTGACATATTTTTGAAAAGTGTATTGTAAAGAAATAATCCTCAACTTCAAATACATGGCAAACCTGAAACTGTCGTATTGTCGTTCTTTATCCGCTGTGCCAGATTCAATAATATAATGCTACTTTTACGTAGATATTTTTATGCCAACCAACACGAATTATTCAATGCAACTAGCAGGGCCTATGAAGTCGAATTTATCCATGATCTTATTAGTGAACATTTGAAGCCAAATCTCGTGGCGCATTGCTGAGAGCAAAAAGCTAGGAGGAAAATTTAAAAGCCAAATTTGAAAATCGATTGTTAAAAAGTTCTTGATCGTTCAAAACAGAAAGAACGTCTATCATTTGTATTGTTCTCTCCTGCAGCCGCGAAGGTCCTGCTTCTCCTACTCAGCCTACTGATGATTTTCATGACCGAATCATTTTGTTCTCTGTTTACTTTTACTCATGCAATTTACTTGCTTCTCAATTTTCTTCTGCTGGTAAACAAATTTTATTACACGTACAGACGCAAGGCCAAATCCTCAGAAGAGGGGTGGTCGACGCAAAGCGTTCCTCACACTCATCTTGTGCACTCACACGCATACCAAAACTTAGCACGTTTATCCCATCTCTGAACAAGACGCCAAGGGCGGGGAGGTGCATCAGGGCTACGTTCAAACTAATCCATTCTGCACTCGTGCGTTCCCCCACCCACAACCATCCCGCTTCTCAGTGAGACACCTGGGTCAGGAAAAAATATCAGAGCACGTCTATTCATTGCTCGCTTTCTCGCACCTCCACATTTATGTCTCTCCTTCCTAACGACTGGTTCACGCCAGCCATCCACTCAAACTTTGTTCTTCCCCTAAGCCTACATCCACTCACCTTCGCTTTCATCGCCCTTTCACCAGTCTCCCATCATCCAGCCTCTGCTCGAACCTTCTCAGAACACGTGAATCAACTCTGTTCTCTAGCTTCCTCACCATCCTCATTCTACTTCAAACAACGTCATTGACCTTTCTGAATCACTTCCGCCATGCCCCTACATCATTTCATCTCACACATTCTAGCTTCTCCACTCCGCTCTCGCCCTTCATGCCTCAGTCCCGTAGAGCACAGTTGTAACAACTACTTCCTCATAACAACCTTGCATTGTTTCCAAACCCAACGTCCTACAGCTCATTTCAGTCTTCAGTGCACCCATCATTTGTTTCCACTAGTTCAGTCTTCTCCTTGTACGAGCCATGTATTTAAAACACTAAACATCCTCCAATACCTTTTACATTTGGGAGGACACTAATTCTGCTTGCATCCCATTTCATTACTTTTACCCTCGTTAACTCGTAGCTTATTGCTCTCAAACACTCTACCAAGCTCAGACACTAGCTTACATAACTTCTTCTCCAAATTCCCTGCCAGTGCCGCATCATCTGCAAACAGTAACTGACTTAACTGCCAACTCCCCCCATTTACTCCCATCACCTTAACGCGAGAGTTGGCGACCTTAATGCGAGAGTCGGAGATTTATTGACTGATAATGTGATAGGGAGGTATGAGATCCCTGGTAGAAATAAAAGTGGTGAAAATCTGATAGGGCTGTGCATAGAGCAGGAGCTGGTGTTCGGAAACAGCTAGTTCAAGAAGCGAGATATCCACAAGTACACATGGGTAAGGATGGCCTATGATGCAGTGGTGGAGAGGGCGCTAATGGATTTTGTGCTGATTTCAAGGAGAGTGGTGGGAAGGCTGTTGGATGTACGGGTGTTGAGAGGGAAGGGTGGAGGAGTGTCTGACCATCTGCTATGAGATGAAGACTAAGAGTGGAGCAGAGGTGAAAGGGGAACAAAAGAGTGGGAGGAGGAAGAGAGGTAGGGAAGGTGAGTGAGCTGAATGTGTGAAACAAAGCTCAGGAATTCCAACAGGCGTTGAGAGAGAAATATGACAACGTGAGTGGGCAGCACTTGAGAGATGTGAAGGAAGAATGGGAAACGTTCAGAGATGCGCGAAAAATGTGTGTGGTGTGGGCGGGTGCAGAAGGAAGGGCTGCGAGTGGTGGACTGAAGAGGTCAAACTGGCGGTGGTGCAGAAAATGAAAGCTTTTGAGGATTTTTTGCAAGCGAGGTCGGTGGTGACCTATGACGACTATAAAGAGAAGAGAAACGAGGTAAAGCGGGTAATGAGAAGAGGCAAAAGAAACTCTGATACCTGTGGGGCAGACGATTGCGCCCGAGTGTTGCGGAGAACAAAAAGATGCTCTGAAAAGCGGTGAAGAGGGAGAGAAAGGGGGAAACCGGAATAAAGGAGGTGGTGCAAGAGGAAAATAGCCAGTTGTTGTCGGAAATAGTGATGTACGGACAAGGTGAGCCAAGTATTTTGATGAGTTGTTAAATGTCGAGGATGACAGAGAGGCTGACGTTGTTGCTGTGGGCGGTCTTGCACGGATACCGTTGTCTAGAGAGAGACTTGTTGCGGACATTACTATGGAACAAGTGCGAGAGGCGGTAGAGGCGATAGAAGCAGGAAAAGCCCCCGGTTTAGATAGAGTTGTGACCGGGTGCTTGAAAAGTGGTGAAGTAACGATTGTCGGATGACTGGTGAGGTTACTGAATCTGTGTTTTGTAGCGGGCGTGGTGCCGATTGAGTGGCGCAGTGCTTGCATTGTTCCTCTGTACAAGGGCAAAGGAGATAAACATGAATGCTGCAATGCAAGAGGTATCAGTTAATTATTTGTGGTTGGTAAGTTATACGGGCGAGTACTGAATAAAATGATTAGAGACTGTGCGGATGGTTTAATTAGAGTGGAACAGTGTTGCTTTAGAAATGGTCGAGGGGGTGCCGATCAGATTTTGCAGTAAGGTAACAAGCTTGTGAGAAGTACTTTGGGAAGAGAAAGTATGTTTTCTGGGCCTTCGTGGATTTGGAAAAAGCCTGCGACAGAGTTGACAGCAGAGCGCTGTGGCGGGTGTTGCGTTTGTATGGATTGGGCAGAAATCTGTTGAAAGCAGATGAGAGTTTCTATGCTGATAGCAGAGCATGCATCATATTTGGGAGCGAAGGGATGATGTGCTTCTAAGTTACTAAGTTAGATCAGGTTGGGTAGGAAGGTTCCAATAATATGCTCGTAGCGTAGCTAGTAAATATATCCAGCTGCATGCAACATAACGACATGTAGCCACTACCCCGTCGTATCAAACTGAAGTAAGATGTAAACCACAGTATACATTTTTATTTTGTACCATACTCGTATTGTTCCGCACTTTCATCCGGTTCCGCAACTTAGAATCAAGGGATCAAGGTTGTGAATGGTGTGACCCGGCGTGTTCTGTCCGTTCCGTTGTATCCCAAGTTAGGGGATACCCTTCGGTATAATGTCATTCTTCGTGAAAAGTGCCAGTAAGATCCTACGAAGTATTTCTCAGAAACATTCTAGTCATGTTGTACCCAGCATTTCACCTTCTGTATTGGGTAAGTACATTGAGATACAGTGTATTAATTTGCTCTATAGTATTTAGTTTGATATGGTGAATCATGAACAATTTTTCTACATTTACAGAGTAGTTTTTGGAAGATAAGACTTAACGTAAAGTATTTGCTAATCTCTGAACTTGGACTGCAAACCACCAGATGACAAATACCCATAACACAATGTGGAGTACTTGCTAATCTCTGAACTTATGATTGGGAACCATGTGATGAAAAACTATTGTAAAATTAGAATTCAGACTTGGAAACCAGATAATTAAAACTCAGAACATCACTGTTTGGGATTTGGGCCTTGAACGAGATAACAATTCAGAGGTCTTAACACCCTATGTCTGGAGAGTACAGTTCATCAGTTTAAAAGACTTGTAGAGAACTGATATTAATGTCTAGACATTTGTTAATAGGTCAATTCAAAATTAGACTTGAATATGATTAGGAAGATAGGACTAATTCAAAAATGGTTTCCAAGACATGAAGATACTTCTAAGGTACAAATTGTTTTTCCAATGATCTTTACATGAGCTTCCCTACTTTGCAGTCAGGCTGGACCTGTATTTGGACCAGAACAATTATTAAAACCTGAGGTATCACTGAATATGGACTGGGTCTGATACCTAAAATTAGATCCCCAAAACCTTGAACAGCACAGGACCCAGTCTTTGTATTGAACCATGTTGAAGCAGGCCAAATAAGTGAGAACTGTGAGATTAAATTAAAATGAAACAGTGAAGCCTGACCTGGGCTGAGGAGGGTTAGGCTGAAACTAGTTAGAATGGGTAGACAAAAGTTTAGAAAGGTTGAAACTGACTAGAGTGGGACTATTATATTTGAGGTTTGCCTGACCAGAACTTATGAAAATAGACTCCTTAATTTGTGGAACAGCTAAATGTTTCGAACTACCTACCTGTCCAATCCAACTCAACTCAGTGGTATGTCTTCTAAACCTGCAGGGCAGCTGCATGACCTTTGACTCATGGGTACATGTTTTTAACCATCAGGGCAGCTGTATGTGTAGAATATATGTACCGCTGCCCCGCAGGCTGCAGATTTGACACACATTACCCAGTGTTCACTTGTGCAGCTTCCCAGTGGGTTATAACCATGCTCTATGTTAAGTTGGTTGAGAATAGGCTTTGTTTGATGTTACCTTTCATGTTTAATGTTTGATTTGCGTATTATTAGCAAAAAATCCAAGGTGTTCTTCAGTTCTGCAAATTAGGGAGAAACACACCCATGAGATGATGACAGCAGGTCTGGATATGCAACAATTTGCTCTAATAGGTCTGTGGGCCTTGGCTATTTGAACATGTTGAAATGAATTAGAAAACATTTTTTAAGATGGGTCTTGGCCAATTTGATCTGAAGGTAAGATAGTCAGACCCTGTTAGCCAGTTTGCATTATTGGGTATTTTCTGCAAAGAACTCTGCAAGAATTTGGAAAATTTTACTACAGTGTCATCAAAAACTCTGCAACAGAATCTAGTTTTAAGATATAACTTTCAGTGAGTGTACAAACACTGCTTTTGCTGTAAACGCGAACAACAATCAACAACCTACCTCAACCAGTGATGCTGAGCGTCCAACAACTGACCGTTGGTTGTACCCTGTGTTTGGGTGACAAGAAGAAAAATTACTCTAAAAATTCAGCAAGTTATGATTGGGCAAAGTGCATGAGCTGGGAACTTTTCATTGATGGTTTGTTAATAAGTTGGTGACCATTTGATTTGGAAATGTACCCTGATAACTTCAGCGATATCCATACTACTACTATTTAACAATATTATTATGCAACCAAAGTGATATTTTTAAATTTTCAGCAAGACATATACTCAACATGAAACATATTGTCCTATTATATCTATTTAGGTTTTAATATTGGAATTCTGCCATTTTAATTCACAAAGTAGTAATCATTCTTCATTCAGAGGACCTTGGGTACCTTGCAAGAACTTAAAGGGCCCCTTAACAATTAGAGATTTCATAATATGATTTCTATGACATTATATATATTGATATAATAGGTATTTACATTATTTTTTGATGGTAGAGATTTCAAATTTTATACTCCACTTATGTAGATATATATATAAAATTATCAAATATCCGAGCTACTTAACAAACTGACTTCTTGTATAGATAATGCTGGGCACATCAAAGCACTCTCAATAAAGATTGACTTCCTGTTTATGTATACAGAAATTATGGTCGAGCCGTAATGCACTACAGTGCCGTGGACTGAAACCAGGAGCATGACACATTAGGCTATTGCACAGGTTGCATCTAACATTGTGCATATAGATCAGTAATGACCTGAACTGACTATGTGTGTATCTATGTGGAAAAAGTTCATTCCTTGCGGCGGATGGTCTGGCATTACGGTGCGCGGTGCGCTGAAATTATGTACCTTGATCAAGCGCAATGCGTGGAAATCTTGTACTAATGTTATGCGCAGTACATTGAAAATTAGAACCACCACCACTGCAGTAAAATAGTACACAATAAGATAGGTGAATGTGCACCTTATTGGCTTGTCATCTAGCAATTAGGCTTCAAATACACACTAAATCCAACACATAACTGTAAATTGAAAGTTAATCTCCAACAAACTATATGTTTAGATTAGATAGCTCACCACATATCTGTAACTGCCACCAAACATTTCTTATATGTGGAAACAATGCCACAATTGAAGCTGAGGTGAATGCATCATCATAGCAATGACGCATCTGCTGGCCAGTACTTATTTTGAACTCATCTTGAACCTGAAGCCAACAGCATTGTCAATATATGCTAGCCGGTAATCCCGCAACCCTACTAGGGAGGTGTTTTATCAACACTTATATATATGCCCCATCATCATTTTACTCTTTGTATTTGTGGAACAATAAATAGCCTTCAAGCACATAGAACTCCTTGCGCTTGAAGGCTATTTGTTCGCTTGTCAAATACAAGAAGTAAGATAATGTTAGAGCATTGTAGTGTTGATAAAATACCTCCCTAGTAGGATTGCGGGATTACCGATTTGCATATGTTGACTACGCAGTTAGCTTCCAATTCAAAATAAGTACTGGACAGCAATGTATTATTGCTAGGATGATGCATTCATCTTGGCTTCAATTGCAGCATCGTTCAAGCCAGGTAGCAAATCCAGAGTGTAATCTTGTGACCATATTCAGCAACAAGTCAATAGATAAAAAAATCAATGACATTTGTTCCTCATTTCAGAATTGGTAAGATGTTTTTAATTTGGTTAATCGTAACAGCTAGGGATTTCTGTTGATATGCGCACAAGGCAAAATGCTGATATGCGTGGATGCAGACACTCTTCTGAACAAGACTACACTGTTGACTTGACCAAAATGCTTATGCCGGCAGCAATTGTTCACAGAATGCACATTCCTAGACAAAGAAAAATGTTATGAAAGTGTTTAACCGAGAAGTACACAGTTACAAATGCAATGATGCTGGCAATGGGTAAAATGCATGGGGAGTTCGAAAAAACTTTATATGCAAAAACAATATAAAGTATGAGTCAAGTATATATCACTTCCTCCCAACGTTACATTTTCAAAAATAACTGTTGAGACTCCTCTGATGGGGCATTAGAGATTGAATCAATTGATTCACCAGGAGTAAAGCACTTAGTTCTGTGTATCCTAAGGTCTAACACACATGTGATCATCTCAAAATGTAAGAGTTTATTGTGGTTGACGTGAGCAAAGGAGATCAGTGCAAAATTCATTACAATGGATGAAAGAGCACTCAAGACAACTAGATCTTGTTGAACAGCTCTTGCATCCAGTATGATGAAAAAACTGAAGTGTCAGATGCTGGCCAGTCAGAACACAAGTCTGTTGGCTCAGTTGCATTTTTTGTGGCATTTCTGGAGGCCTACAGTTGCAGGGGCATCTTGGCAACGGAAGTTTATTGAAGGACCACCGTCGGCGGAAGCTTCCCACTTACACCTTTGCAGTCCCAAAAACATGAGGCAACAGTGGCCTGTAAGTCTGGGGGCTTGACTGGGGGGGTGGGCTGGCTGCTCGTAGGGACTTGGCTGTTCATGGGCTGCCTGGTGGGGATGTGCACTGTTCCTTCTGTGAGGCCATTCTTTTGAGTGGCTTTGTTTCTTGTTTGGTCTGCTGTGGGAAATTTCATGCTGGCATGTTTTGTCTTGGGGTAGAGGAGGATGTTGTTAGTTGTCTTTTGAAGGACACTGGCAGTGCTGTGCAGTATTTTTGTTGCAGGTGTAGATGTTCTGGTAGAACCAGTTGTTCTTTTGTTCTTGGCCAGGAGACTGGATTTGTCAGCTTTCAATCAGTTCTTGGTTGCTGTTGTATCCCTTACCAATAGAGTTGATGATGTCAAGGAGAATTGAGTCCGCATCTGGTGGTCATTCTGCCAACAAGCCACTTGATGGGTCCATGGCCAACAAAGCTACGGTTTCTAGGGAGGAGATTTGTGCAGAATTAAGAGAGTTGTGCAAACCAAGGTGGCCGCGTTGGAGGCTCTGGTGGCTGCAGTGGTGGCCGCGGTGGCGGCTCTGGTGGCCGCGGTGGCGGCTCTGGTGGCCGCGGTGGCGGTTCTGGTAGCCGCGGTGGCGTTCTCATTGAGGGGGCTGCTGTTTGCCGCAGCGGTGCCGCGGGTGGCCGTGGAGGTGGTGCTGCAGGTGTTGGGTCCATCAATTGTTGAGGGTCTCTGCAGTTGTCAATCTCCCAGTTTTCATTGCTGAAGATTGGCCAGGCAAATGTCAATAGTCTTACAAACAAAATAGATTTATTTCAGAAAATAGGCTGGAGGTGTTGGTGGTTGGTGAGACTTGGCTTGTAAGCTTGGTTTGCTCTTTTTTTGTTGGAATTATTTCAAATTTTTGAGGGGTGACAGACTACTTGAGTTGTGTGTTATCCCTCAAAAAATAATTTTTTAAAATTTATGTTATAATTTTTTTCAACTCTTTTAACACACAGCTACAGCTACGTATGCTTGAATACACACATGCACCTACATACACAGCCCTATACACATACATACATAGTTGATGAACTACAGGAGCAATGTTAGGCCTAATGTTTGGCAAAAAACGATATGTAATCAACTTATAATAACAAGCTGTAGCGTCGACCGGGGTGACTCCCCGCAGTCGAAAACCCGGGGTGACTCCCCGCACCCCCCTTCTGGGCACCAAAACGTCTGAAATCACAATATTTGACTACCCGACTTGAAAGAGCAGGTCTTTGTTAGTAAGTATCAGCTACTTATAGAAATTCGATACATGCACAGAATTTATGATGAATCGCCAAAGTGAAGGTGTGTTTTTCAGGTCGCCGAAAATTTTGGTTTGGAAAAATTGACGTTCCGCAAACTTTGATGCTCTGGCTAGAGTTTTCATTGGATTAGGGCCAAATTTGGGGGTGATACTCGGAATATGATGTAGTTCAATGCGTAAGAAGGATTTTGGGTAAAAATGTAAACTTTCGTAGATATATATAAATATACAACTGCGGGGAGTCGCCCCAGGTGAAAAAAAAATCGGGGGTGACTCCCCGCACCTATTTTGTTATTAAATATTTTTGTTTTTCTTCAATGAAAAGTAATCAAATGCAATTCTACACACATATGATGACATTTGGAAGTAAATGACCCACAATAATGACACCACAGCTAATTTCAATATGCGTAACTAATTTTATAAGGACCCAATTTTTTTAACACATGGTGACATGTCTAGGCCTAAGTGTTAACTGATGTTTAATGCTCAGGAACAATTTTTTTTATCATATTTTCATATCAAGACAACAATTCCATCACCTAGCATGACTTGTATTCATGTTAATGCAATAAGTTTGCTATAGAATAATTGACAAAAAATACATTTTTACATGTTTTATCATAATATTAAAAAGATTGTTATTTTGTAATATTTGCTCATTTACTGATGCTTTAGGGTCATGATTAGTTTAGGATGTGGAGAAATGACTTCCAGTAAAGTTAGATTGCAATTATTGAAGAAAAACTTCGTTTCCCGCAGCAAAATCGGGAAAAAAATCCTTCGACAGTCTGGTATGACGGCAGCAAAAGACGAGCATCAGAAACACCTATCACAGACGTAATATTTAACGTAAAATTTTATTATAAGCAACTGATATATACTAATATAGGTACGCTCTATCTATTGGTACTCTCAAACTTTCAATTTGCGTTTCAATTATTGATATATGGGGGGTGCGGGGAGTCACCCCATTTGGTGGGGGGAGTCACCACCGATTTGGGGTCGTAGCATGCCGCACGGTTTTTTGTAAATAACTTTTTTTGGTAAACAATAGAATGTTGAAACTTACGGTGCTCAATGGTCATAATAGTAGCTATACACACCGTAAATACAAAGTTTCTCGGCCGCATACTTTTTGAGTTATTTTAAAGTATGCGCAAAATGCGGGGAGTCACCCCGGTCGATGCTATACCAAGAATAGAGTCAGTGTTACGTTGAGATCAAGCAGAGGCGCACATTTTGTCATAGAATAAACAAAAATAAAAATTCATAGCTCAAAAATTTAATTACAAGTGTTGGAAGAAGAAATCTCAGAAGATGATATGAGTCGGATCAAACAAATAGTTATCTCAGAATGTGTAAAATAAGAGCCTAAAGAGTGGGAGAAGTTGGCTTTAGTAGCTAACTAATGTTGACGCTTGACAGTCGTATGTAACAAGGTTTAAGGGAAATAGGAAAACAAATCTCAAAATTGATATGATCCAAGTGAAAAATCATCATGATTGTAATGAAGCTGAGGTAGTGGAAAACTAATTCTACCTAAGAGCAAAAGAAAATCTAGATCGGAATGACTTTGAATTAGAGAAGTTTCAAATAATTAAGGTTCAAGAAAAAGAAGCATTACATTTGTTGACTCAAGGGAACGGAACAGCTTTCGGTATTCGCATCAAAGATATGATAGAGTATATGAAGGATTTTGATAGAAACCTGAAATATAGTGATGGTGAGAATGGTTTGATGAATGAACCATGCTGTTTCAAATCAAAAAACAAGGTAAATAATGCCAATCAAACTAATAATAAACCATGAAAATCTTTTATCAAATGTTTATAGCATCCTAAACTCAAAGGTTAAGCATTGAATTGCAAACATTGTGTCAGTCAGAGGTAACATCAAACATTGTCTAAATCAGTAAGAGAATATGTTTCACAGTATGAAACTAAGCTCAAAATGTCACTCATGACAAATTTAAATAGAAGGCTATAAACCTATCTTGGGGGGCGAATGATCTAGATGTGATACAGATTGGTAGGATATAAATCAGAGTCTGATCACATCTTGCTCAAACAAGTTCGTGTATCTGTTGTAGAAGGATGGGGTATAGCTTGAGACACCGTTTGTTCAAAAGTATGTGTGGTAACATCTGAAACAAAGTCATTGTCAAGTATATGAAAATTATAGGAAAGAAAAGGCAAATCAGAAGTGCCAGTCATCAAAGGATGTAGTGACAGGAGCTATTGAAGTAAATGAGGTCAACCTAGTGCGAGACCATGTATCTGATTGTATGAAGCTGGAAACAAATATGAATTACTAGTAACATTCAATCCATCTAAGTTTGAAAACGAGCCCTCTCTGCTAACTAATATGGGTCAAGAGTGACAACAAAATAAATAATGGATATCTCACCTTTGCAGCCCCCCACAGCCCCAACAGCCCTGCCAACAGGGCACGCAGGCATGGGAGGCAGTACACCTCAGCGCGCCAGCAATCAAAATGAACAGCACTGTACAAGTACTGCAGCAGGACGTTGGTCGGAATGCGCTCAATAGGTCCAAAGAAAACAAAACAATGAAGACAGTCAACAACTGCACACAACCGTTGACAACACAAACAAAGCAACAACATCACATCAAATTTAGTCTAGCAAAACTCATACAACACTGCCCC
>SDVV010023837.1:0-12688 GCA_016164225.1 Gammarus roeselii
TTAGCTGACTTGGGCCACCAAACCAGTTCCGGTACCCTACGCCCGCCCCCCGCTGCGCTTACCCCGTACAAACCGGTTGAGTCAAGGTGCATGCATCGTGCCAAAACTAACTCTATTTATCCCTATCTATAATCCTTCACTAATCCGCGTCTTGCTCCTATACTAACTACTTGCGAGCCTACTGAGTTCCATGATCATCGAGCCCTACGGAGGAGCCTATTATGACTCGCGTTGAGGCTCAGGTGGAACTGAGGATCAAATCAAATTCAATAAACGAGGGAATTGGGTTACCCTCCGGGACTCATCGGGCTCTTTTGGGACTCGAGGGACCTTTGGCCCCCTCACCCTATCCCTTTAAACGGTAGGTGTTATGTCTATAATCTGAGCAGTTTTTAGCATATGATGAACCTGCCCTTTCTTTCCTTCTCAGCATCGAATATTTAATAAAGTAATGCTAGGGCATTTGTGCGAGAGTTCATGTTTGTAATTTTGTGAATAAATGCTTTTTCAGTCCTCGCTCGCGCGTGTGTGTGGACCGTATGTAATTTCTGTTGTTGACCTTTACCGCGTAACTATAAACCTTGTGATGCGTTACGGTTGAAGTTGATCTGATCCATGAGGCCGTAGACCTTGTACCAATTTTGACGATACTATCTGTGCCCACTGTCGTGCGTACATGTTACTCTTAAGGTTTTGGGGTGGATGGATGATTATTCATTTTATATATCATTAACACAATATTTTAGTATTTTATTCTTTCATATTTCGTGGGCTCCATTATTTATTTCTTCCCTTTTTCATGATGATAAATTTTACTTAGTGTATAATTTATCGAGATGGGTTGAGACTAGGTGACCCAGGGAAGGAGGGGTACTCGTGGGACCCGCGGGACTCGGAGGACCCGGGGTTCCGGGAACCTGGGAACCTGGGGTACCTGGAAGACCATGAAGATATGAGGGGATCCACTTGGACTCTTCTGGGATCCTTTGGGAGACCCTGTCGGACCCTCTTGAAAAACTGTGGGACCCTCTTGAGGCCCCTCTAAATCCTGGAACATTTGCTCCCCTCTGCCTACGCTGTAAAGCCCATACACAAAGGAATGTATATATGTGGAGTGCTTTAGTAGAAGAGTTAGTTATTCAAATCCACATCATTGCTGACGCAGAGGGGGAGAGCCGCGACGAGGCTGGTCGAGGTGCGTTGAAATCAGTCGAAACATGTTGAGACGAGTCGAGTTGGTCGTGACGAGTCGAAATGGCTGAAATGATTTGAGACAAGCCGAGATGAGCTGAGACGAGGGGACTAGACGGACCCGGGGAGCACTGGGGACCCTGGGGAGGGACTTGGGTAACCCTCGGTGCTCATTTGGCTCTTTCGGGACCCAAGAGACCTTTGCCTCCCCCCCCACCCTATCCCCTCGAATAATAAGTGCGATGATAAAAATCTGAGCAGTTTTTAGCCCATGATGAACCTGTTATTTCGACGGCAGTCACATCACAGAAACTATTTGTTTGCAATCGTTGTATTTGCTGTATAAATAGCTTGAATATGCCAGTTTGGAAACCTCTTCTTAGCCACCTAACTGTCAGAGGTGTGCAATTTGCTCAAAACCATTGCATCTATTAAATGCGCATAAACTGATAGTTCAGCAGTCACTCAGCTCAAGGATGACCCAAATGTTCTGTTTCATTCTTTTGATGTGTGAATTTAAAGAGTAATTCTTTGTATTTTGTGTCTATACCATTTATTTTACAGAGAGATAGAAGTTACAACATTTTTTTGTATTCACTTCTATAAAGTGAGGGGACTTACAAATATAAAAACTGCTTGTAATTTGTGAGGCTGTTTTCTAGATTTTTATAGGAGTGAATTGTGTGTAACTTTGTGTTCCAAATATTGTCAAATGAAACATGTCATTGGAAAAAAAAGAGCTGATGAATATGGTAGCTAACAACCAAATGGACAATTTTTTTACACATCGTCCTTCACAAATTATCGATGATTGTTAAGTGCATAACAGAAAGCACATCTCATGGCTTGGCAAATAATGTCTAATCAATTCTCAATTTGGACAAGTGCTTCATGTAAGGTCTCCACTACCTCTTCAGTTTGCATTTATGACTTGTACCCAGCGGTTTCAATAATATATGGCTCCATCCATGCGTGGAAGCCCCCCCTTCCCATGTCTGTCTTGTCGAACACCAAGTTAGCGCTCCCTCTGTGTATACAAGTTTTTGCTGCACTTTGTGTAAAGTATACTCCCACCACCTCCACCCATTTTATTTTATGGTTATAATCCGCTTCTCCGCATTTAAATGTATGAATGAACACACTAACTCTGAGGGAGAGTTAGTGTGTTGATTCGTAGGGACATTTCTCACCTTGGTTTCTCACCTAGGGGAGAAATGTCCCTACAAATGCCTACTGAAAAAAATTGAGGCACTTGGCTTAACTGGAAACATGGCCAGGTGACTTAGAAACTGGCTCACGGGCTGCCAGCAACGGATCTGTGTCGGCCAAGGGAAAAGTCAGTGAGCAGCGGTCACATAAGGAGTACATTATCAAACGCTTTTTGGAGGTCATGATAAATAAGGTCGACCGCCTTGGTTTCATTGTATATTGCAGTGACCTTGTTGAAGAAGACCACGAGATAGGACAGGTAGCTAAGTTTGCTTTTGAAGCTGTGTTGGGTTTCCTTGATGAGGTGGTATCGCATGAGGTGACATGTTATACTCGTTTTTATCAATCTTTCAAAGGTTTTACCAACCACAGATGTGAGTCTGATAGGTCTATAGTTTCCTGGCAATTGCATACTTCTCTTCTTGAGTATGGCTGAGATGTTTGCTGTTTTCCAATCGTCTGGAATAATAGGAGTAATCATAGACCTGTTGAAGATGTCCATCAGTAGACCATTTATGATTTTGGAGAGGGTCCTTAATATTCTCTGATGCAGAACATCTGGTCTTGTAGATCCTGGGAGCTGCGAAGACATAAAATTTTACAAAGATTACTGTGAGTGTCTTATTGTGAAAATCCAAAATCTGAAAGCCATAACAATTACAGTTTATAGGCCACCAAACTGTGTATGTACATTCTGAAAATGCACTTGAAATTCTACATACATATATGTCAAATATTGATCAGGCTGATTTTAAAATCTTTCTCTGTGGGGACTTGAATTTTTAATTTATCAGATGGCTAAACAATGATCAAGTAGCACCTGGTAGCTATATAATTGACAAAGATTATACCAAAGCTGTGAAAAATCAAGCTGAAGAGGTATTAGACTATTAGCTATTGGCAGATTCTGTTCCCTTTGATTCTTACCTTTGCAGCCCCCCAGGGCTCAGCATACCCAGTTGTCAGGTGCACCAAGCCAGGAGAGGCTAGCACAGTCATGCGCGCCAGCATCTACAAAGACTCGGCAGAATAACAACGTAAAAATGCTTGAAGGGATGTGAACCATTGGCTTCCAGAGAACAAACCCAAAGCCACTTGCACGAAAACCCAAAGCACAACTACAACCCCGCAGAAAACCACGTAAGTAAATAATTATACACATATACATATATAAAATAAAACAGAAACAAGCAACAGGATGAATCACACCACAGACTTGCCAATACAACTGGGAACGCAAGTCCCTAGCACTCAAACAACCTATTTCCCATAAACTCAGCCAATCCTGCCTTAAAAGCAAAAATAGTAGCACACTCGACAACAGCAGCTGGCAGCTCATTCCATATCCTAATGCATCGAGCATTTAAGAACCTCCCAGTCACATCCACAGAGCAGCAGGGTATCAAGAGTTTGTGCTGGTGTCCCCGCGTCCTACCATCCAGCGACCTTTGGAACAGAATGAGCAAATCAAAACCCGTTGTGTCACAACACAGAATTCTTCAATACTTTATGAGATCACTTCTCAGTAACCTGCCCTTGAATGATAACAAATTGAGAACCATGAGCCTGTCATGGTAGGACGTCTCTGACAGACAATGCACCTTTTTGGTCCACATCCTCTGAACAGACTCAAGCCACTTCACATCCTGGACATAACCAAGATTCCACGCACAGGAGCAGTAATCAAGAATGGGCCTGACATTGCCACACAGAGTGTGACCATAAAATTTAGGCTTCTTTTAGCTGTCGACCTACGCGAATCACTAGAAAGACCAGCAGTTTGTCTCACAACTTCTCTGATAGGCCATGATACTTAAGACCAACATCCACATAAACTCCCAAATTGCAATGAACTTAGACAAACTCCAAACAAGCGCCCCCAAGAGTGTAAACAACCTCTGCACCTTGACTAATCCAACCAGCAAAAAGTCTTCTGAAACGTAAAACAACAAACTTATT
Organism: Gammarus roeselii; assembly: GCA_016164225.1. Taxonomy (NCBI): domain Eukaryota; kingdom Metazoa; phylum Arthropoda; class Malacostraca; order Amphipoda; family Gammaridae; genus Gammarus; species Gammarus roeselii. The sequence continues at coordinate 4,360 of SDVV010023837.1, forward strand.
AAGGTTCAATCACAAATTCCATGAAGATGCAGTCTGGAATATTTTGTCAAGGTCTCCCTGCAAAACAGACCCACCACCAACAACATCATAACGTTGTAAAGACAAATAAATTTTATAATCATCAGTAAATGCGCCAAACTTGGATACAAGGCCATCTGTCAAAAATTAACATATATGAGAAAGAGCACTGGACCCAAGACAGAACCCTGTGGAACCCCACTCTCCATAAACAATTAAATGACACTTCCTGATTTTACAAGGCCTTCATGACACCAGCCAGTGTGGCAAAATAAAACTGATCCAAAACTTTCTACATCTGTTAGTAAGCTGAATATAGCAGTACCGCAGGGGTCGATCCATGGGCCTTTTCTCTGCCTTACCGATTTTGATAACATTTTAAACACTAGCGACAGGTTATTTTTTGTGCTTTTTGCAAACGTTACGACAGTTTATTCGACCGGAAAATCTCAATGATACTATTACCTACTAGTATGGATAATCATATGGTTCACATTTCAAACTGGTTCACATCCAACAAGCTGATGCTCATTGTCAATAAGACGCAGGTCATGATATGTTCCAGGACGATAATACCCATTCCTAACACACAAGTCAAATTGAAAGGTCAACTGGCTATATATTTAGCAAAAACAAAGTTTATCGGTGTAATAGTAGATAAATACTTGACTGGAAAGATCATGTCTCATTAGTTGCGGGGAAATCATTCATATCATGTGGCATCCTTTACAATATTAGAAATTGTCTCACGACTCCATCTAAAACACTTCTGTACTATAGAATTATTCATCCTTTCCTGACGTATTGTGTAAACGTGTATGCTTCTACCTGCAAATCATACTTAAGAACTATCATTCTTAGTCACAAGCGTGTCATCAGAACACTATCACATGCTAGGAGACGTGACCACACGTTGCCTCTCTTTTGTCAATGGAATATTCTCCCACAGAGTCACATCATTAACTTTTATGCTGCGGTGTTCGTCTACAAAGAGTTGAATAACTTAACTTATATTGGTAAAGATTTTTCATTTGAAATAATCCCATGTATATCTTCGAAACAATGCAAATTTGTTATTTCCCACAAACTTGTCAACCCAGCCTCAACTATTTTTAATATACAGAGCGGGTAAAACCTGGAATTCGATTGCCATTGATATAAGGACGGGTAGAGGTATAGCCACCTTCAAAGGTAAACAAAAATTATACCCATTTGAACATGTATGTACAGAAAATCTTGAGTTGTAATTTACTTGCAATAATCAATTTACCCTGTCAACTATTTGTGGTTCATCATTTTATTCTTTTTGATGCCTTCATTTATTTTTCTCTTAGTTTCAGTTGCTCAACTTTCCAATTATCTTGTTCATAATGTAGCTAATCCGCTCGTTTCTTATATTCATCGATTAGTAATACCTCATTGAAGCATTTTTTTTAGTGTACATTGTTAACATATCATGACAAAAATTAGGCTAACTCACTTACGAGTTCAGTAATTGATGAATTAAAAGCCGCATCAAAATTGTGAAGTATATACTAAAAGCGTATATTTTCAATCTCTATCAGAGATCCTCATCAGGCCCTGCAGATAAAACCTAGAAATATACCTGGAAATGAAGAGATAACTCAATCAGATACATCATAAAAGCTTAAGAAGCTATGAAGAGAAAAGAACAATTTCATCAATCAATGGACCTGAGGGAGCAAGCTATTGAGTATGCAGGGATTAGTTGAAAATATTATGGATTTTGTGACAGAGTCGACTGAACACACACCAGGCATGAGATTAAAATTGCGCAACTGTTTGTAAGGTGAATTTTATCATTGGGCACAGTGAATATAGTTCATTAAAATAGGTATCAAAATTTTGGTTATTAGGCCAGAGAACAAAAACATCATCTACATATTGTAGCCAGAGGAGAGGAGCACAAGGTAAGGTAGGTAGAAGACAAGATTCAAAATACTCCATATAAATATTAGCTAGAACTGCTGAAAGTGGGCTGCCCATTGTCACGCCTGATTTTTGCCTATATTACCTATCATTGAATACAAATACATTGTTGTCCACTCACAGTTTCATGAGAGCAATGAACGAATCAATTGAAATGGGTAGTTGCAAGATGTCAGCCTCATACCTATCTGCAAGAAAATTTAGTACATCTTGTAATGGAACACTAGTGAAAAGCGTGGTGACATCTAAACTCGACATAAGGACAGAAGATCTTGAATGCTGCCGACCAAATTTCTTGAACTTGTCGGTTAAGTCAATGCTATTTTTTAAAAAAGAAGAAAACACTCCTAGATACGGAGTCAAAACACTTGCCAACCTAGTAGCAAATGGTTGGGTAACGGTCCCTATTGTAGAAATTATCGGACTGAGTGGACATAGAGGTTTATGCAATTTGGGAATCACATAAAAATATGCCAGTGATAAATTGCTAGGAAAAAATTGTTTCAAAAAAGCAGGGTCAAGACATCGACTAGTGATTTTACGTAGTTGTTGTCTCAAGTATTTATTTGCTACTTCAAGGGGCATCGAATTGATGGTTCATGAATATTATCGTCCCGAAGAATTGACTCTGCTTTCTTAATAAAGTCAGCCGTTTTCATGATGACAACCATGCCACCCTTGTCAGCAGGAAGAACAGCAATCTGTTCGTCTCGGTGGAGGTTCCAAAGTGCTTGAAAAAGCCTGCGAGGTAGAAGAGGGCTTTGCTTTGTTAGAGATTGTTGAAGCGGTGAAATTATCCCCCTCAAAAGATCTGGATGATTAATTTTCTCTCGGTAACGGAACGAAAAGTAGTCTGGAGACACTGCAGCGTCAATATTAGAGAATTTTGAAGGTGGCAGGGAAAATGAAAGTCCCAAACCCAAAATGGTATGTTCGCTATCACTAAGCGTTCGGCCCGGATTCTTTTTTCGTCAATATAATCACCAAACTATCAGTTGCTTTAGAAGTTACGAACGAGAAGTTTTATTTCTGTATCGTAAGAGAAACTAGAGGGAATTCCTTTAAGGAACTCGACCAAACCCAATTTATTGTTCGGAGGCACTACAATTCGCTACGCTATTTTGTTGAACCTCATCACCTTCAACCTCTCCTCAATTACGCCCATGGTTATGGCAGGGTACTGGCTGCAAACCATCACGCTCCCCACCGATGAGTAGGTATTCCAAGCTGATCGCTGACAAAGAGAGTCGACCTTGCAACGCAGATTTGCTCGATGGTTTGCAGCCAGTATCCTGCCATAACCGTGGGCGTAATTGATGAGAGGTTGAAGGTGACGAGGTTCAACAAACAAAATCGAGTTGGGTTGTGTTCTAACTTGCAGTGCTTGATTCAATCGAGGAGGATTAAATCTCACAGGGTGGAATGGAAAATCACTTAATTTCAACGGAAGATCCAAAGAAGCTGAATAACTTGTTCTTCCCTGTAGTCCACGAGGAATTCTTTCTGGTTTCTCTTACGATACAGAGATAAAACTGCTCATTCGTAGCTTCTAAAGCAACTGATAGTTTGATGATTATATGGACGAAAAAAGAAGCCGGGCCAAGCGCTTAGCGATAGCGAACTTACAGTTTTGGGTTTGGGACTCTCATTTGCCCTGACATCTTCAAAATACTCAACTATTGACGCTGCAGCGTCTCTAGACTACTTTTTATTCCGTTACCGAGAGCAAATTATTCATCCAGATCTTTTGAGGGGAATAATTTCACAGCTTCTGCAATCTCTAACAAAGTGAAGCCCTCTCCTACCTTGCAGGCTTTCTCGAGCGCTTTGGAACCTCCACCGAAACCAACAGATGGCTGTTCTTCCTGCTGACAATTGTGGCATGGTTTTCATCATGAACACAGCTGACTTCATTGAGAAAACAGAGTCAATTTGTTGGGACGATAATATTTATGAACCATTCATTTGATGCCCCCTTGAAGTAGCAAATAAATACTTTAGACAACAACGACGTAAAATCACTGGTCAATGTCCTGACTCTGCTTTTTTAAACAATTTTTTCCGAGCAATTTATGACGGGGCATTAAAATCTTGCTACCATATCCATCACGTGTCGTAGAAGGCGACTAAAAGGGCTCCCCATAGCCGGAAGTATAATCGTGCTGCCGTAACCCTTGCATGTCGTAAAAGGCTTCTAAAAGGGGCGGAGTGGAGGGGCTAGGAATCCCGTTATCTGTAAAATCCTTCCTCAAAGATGGCAAGACGAGCGGGGGGAGGAAAGGCTCACGCCTCTCCGAACCCTATCGTTAGGGTCGCTGACAGTGCGTGGCTGTAAAACGAATGTTGTAAAGAGGTAGGAGATTGGTGAAATATTTGTGAGGAGGAAGTTTGATGTGTTGGCGCCGAGTGAAACGAAATTGAAAGGTAAGGGAGAATGTGAGTTTGGTGTGGTAAGTGGAAGAAAGTCTGATGTAGAGGATGATGGGGCACGAGAAGGTATGGTTTTGATATGGTGTGATCGGTTGGCTAGTAGCGATACCAAGTGGAAGGAGGTGTCCTCAAGATTGATGTGGGTGAAAGTCAAGTTGGGCGTAGAAAGATGGGTATTTGTGAGTGCTTACGGACCTGGCAGCGGGAGGAGTGAAGAGGAGAGGGAGCAATTCTGGACTGACCTGAGTGGGTGTATTGAGAGTTTTGGAGATTTTTTCAATGTAGTTGTACTGGGTGACCTCAATGCAAGAGTTGGAGATGTAGTGGTGGAGAATGTGATTGGAAGGTATGGCATTCCCGGTACAAATGACAGTGGAGAAAACCTGATAGGTCTGTGTATGGAGCAGGAGTTAGTGGTCGGGAACAGTTTGTTGAAGAAGCAAGATATCCACAAGTACACATGGGTAAGGGTGGCCCATGGTGCAGTGGTGGAGAGAGCGCTGGTGGATTTTGTGCTGATATCAAGGAGAGTGGTGGGGAGGCTGTTGGATGTGCGGGTGTTGAGGAGGGAGGGTGGAGGAGTGTCTGACCATCTGCTGGTGGAAGGTAGATTAAGAGGGGAGCAGAAGTGGAAGGGCAACAAACGAGTGGGAGGTGGAAGAGAGGTAGTGAAAGTGAGTGGACTGATGTGAGAAGTAGAGCCGAGGATTTCCTTCAGGTGTTGAGGGAAGAATATAACAACGTGAGAGAACAGGACCTGAAAGATGTGGAGGAAGAATAGGAGACGTTGAGGAATGCGTTGCTGAGATGTGCGAAGAAAATGTGTGGTGCGCGCCGTGTGGGCGGGTGCAGAAGGAAAGGTTGCGAGAAGGTCAAACTGGCGGTTGCATTGAAAAGAGGAGCGTTCGAGGAGTGGTTGCAGGTGAAGTCGGTAGTGGCTAATGAAAGCTACAAAGAGAGGAGAAGCGAGGGGAAGCGGGTGGTGAGGAGAGCCAAAAAGGACGCTGATGCCCGGTGGGGCAGACGTTTGTGCCAGAATTTTGAGGAGAACAAAAAGATGTTCTGGAAAGAGGTGAAGAGGGTGAGAAAGGGAGAGACCGGAAAGGAGGAAGTGGTGAAAGATGAATATGGCCAGTTGTTGGTGGAAAGTGGTAATGTACGGAAGAGGTGGGCCGAGAATTTTGACGAGTTGTTGAATGTCGAGGATAACAGAGAGGCTGACATTGTTGTTGTGGGTGGTGGTGCTTGGATGCCAGTTTTGAGAGAAATACTTGTGGTGGACATTACCAGGAGCAGAGGTGCAGGAGGCGGTGGACGTGATGATGTTATAACACTCATCATTTTGCTTCATTTCTTCCATAGATCGTGTTGTTCATTCATTTCATCGCCTGCACACATGTGTGTGTTGGCATGTTCCCCTCTTCGAGGAGTCCACTCACAGATTGATAATGGCTGCAGCAGCCATTGCCAGCTCAGGGGTCTGTCTCGAGCATAACGTTGCCACTGGTCACGGGGCGATAATTTTGTGGTTCCTGATTCATACATAAGCGTAATTTGAGGGGTAAGGGAATATTCTTCACGTCTAAGTTCGCATAAAGATACTAAAACTAAAGGCGGGCTATCTTGTGATACTTTCCTCCTAACGAAAATGAACGCTAGTGAGTAGATATTTTACCGTGAACTGGTGACTGCCGTCTTTCATCGAACATTTCTGCATTTGACAATCATACCGTTAATTTTCTTTTTGTCAGAAGATATTGATTGTGTCCGGTGTATCGATCATCATGTTAATACGAATTTATAGACTTGTACAAGACTTATTGTGGCTGTATGTATCACTTGAGTTGCGGCTCAGGAGCACAAATGCTCTATCGCTGCTCACATTTTGTGCTGGCCTAGCTTGGCTTGTGCCAGGCGTACTTTAACGTCGCCCACCGAGTATTTAAACGAGGGTAAAATGGCCTCCAGCTCAGTTAGAAGAGCGACGTTGTCTGAAGAACAGCTTGGGAGGAGGTAAGCCCCTTTAGAACGGCGACCGAAGCTGATATTCCTGTTATATAGGTGTTCCATACGTCGTTATTAAATCTGTAATACTTTGCTAGATAATACGTGATAAGTACTTTCATATTTAAATGCGTGTAATATTTCTTCCAGTGCTTATATGTATTTTTTTTATCTTGCTACAGGGTGGGTTTCTTCTTTGTTCTTTTTACTGTTCAATTTGATTATCTACACAATACACTTTTTGTTCTGTTGTGTTTCTTAATATCACAATCATTAATCATGCTTGTTTGAAAATTATCATGTTGACCTGTTACTATGTTCATAACTCAAAATATTATGTTAAAAATAAATTTTTATCATTCAAACCTTCTCAACCTTTAACATATTTTAACAACCTTCAAAAAAAGATCGTGACAACGAAAGCAGGGCAAGCCCCTGGTTTGGATGGCGTTGCGAGCGATTGCTTGAAGAAGGAGGGAGTGACGATTGTCGAATGATTGGTGAGGTTACTGAACTTGTGTTTTGTGGCAGGCGTGGTACCAATTGAGTGGCGCAGTGCCTGCATTGTTCCGCTATATAAGGGCAAAGGAGATAAAAATGAATGCTGCAACTCGAGAGGTATCAGTCTGTTATGTGTGATTGGTAAGTTGTACGGGAAAGTGCTGATAAAAAGGATTAGAGACTGTACGGACTGCGCAATTGGAGATGAACAGTTTGGCTTTAGGAGTGGTAGAGGGTGTACCGATCAGATTTTTGCAGTGAGACAGGTCTATGAGAAGTACTTTGCCAAAGGAAAGGATGTGTTCTGGACCTTCATGGATCTGGAAAAGGCATACGACAGGATTGAAAGGGAAGTGCTATGGAGGGTGTTGCGTTTGTATGGAGTGGGCGGGCATCTGTTGAAAGTGGTGCAGAGTTTCTATGTTGGCAGCCGAGCATGTGTCAGAGTGTGAAGCGAGGTGAGTGATTGGTTCACAGTGAAAGTGGGACTGAGACATGGCTGCGTGATGTCTCCCTAGCTGTTCAACCTCTATATGGATGGAGATGTCATGGAGGTGAACGAGAGTGTGCTGGGTCGTGGCTTGGAACTGTTGGAAGCAAATGGGTGGAGTTGGCTAACCAGTTGCTATTTGCTGATGATACGGCCCTGGTTGCGGATTCAGAGGAAAAGTTACGTAGGCTAGTATCGGAGATTGGTAGAGTGTGTGAGAGGAGGAAACTTTGAGTGAACGTGTGTAGGAGTAAGGTAATGAGATGTTCGAGGACTGTCGATGCGAGCAAAATTAGTGTAACCCTAAATGGAGAACTCTTGGAGGAAGTTCAGTGTTTTAAGTATCTGGGCTCCCATGTGGAGATGACTGATTTAGTGGAAACGGAAGTGAAGGTGCGAGTGAAGAAGGGATGTAAAGTGTTGGGTGCACTAGAAAGTGTAATGAGCTGTAGGACGTTGGGGTTGGATGCGAAGAGAGGGCTGTATGAGGGTGTTGTTGTCCCAACTGTGCTCTACGGAGCTGAGACTTGGGGGGTGAGAGCAGAGGAGAGAAGAAGGTTGAATGTTTTTGAGATGAAATGTTTGAGGAGCATGGCTGGAGTAATGATAAGAGACCGGATCAGAACAGGGATAGTGAAGAAGTTGGAGGACAGAGTGGATTCGCGTGTTCTGAGATGGTTCGGGCACACGGAGAGGATGGATGAAAGCAGATTGGTGAAAAGGGGGATGAATGCGGAGGCGAGTGGTCGCAGGTCTAGAGGTAGACCGAAGTTCGGGTGGATGGATGGTGTGAAGCAGGCGTTAAGGAAGGAGAGACATGAATGTGGAGGTGGCAAGAGAGCGTGCAATGAACAGGCGTGAGTGGAGAATGGTTGTGAATGGTTGATTTTGACGCTGCTCTGATGTGCTTTCCCGCCCTTGGCATCCCGCTGTCGG
>SDVV010023838.1:0-12688 GCA_016164225.1 Gammarus roeselii
TACCGCACACTTCATTCCCAGTCCCAAGCCAAGAAAGTCACTCACGCAGAGAAACAAGACGGTTCACAAACTATCTACATACATAAACACACACATACACATATACATGTACATGCACACAAATACACATACACACATATATATATATACATACATAAACATACATATACACATACATATGTATATGTACATAAGTACACAGTCATACACACATGCATATATACATTAACTTCTTCTCCGTGCCGGGCATGTGGGATATTCTCCACAATAAGGTCGACAGGCTTATACTGCCGTGCAATTGATTTCAGGAACCGGAATGAGTATTAAATTTAACGGAGGAGAAGAGGCAGTGGAAAAGAGGACGGGGGTAGATAGCAGCATCAGCTACTCATGACCGTGGGATGGTGAGGGACGCGCACATGTGTACACATTAGTCGGAGCCGCACACAACTACAATGTTTCAGATAAGGTATGCCCAAAACGGCAGCTGAAATGTAGATAATTTCCACAAATAATCTTGAAGTAACAGGAAAAGAGATGGGCTACCTTGGTTTTGACGGTTGTCGGGAAATAATTTAAAAAACTAAATTATTTTATACGCATGAAAATGTAACACAAAATAATCTTGAGCGGAACACGAATAAATGCTAAAACGCTCAAAAAGTAATCTACTCGGACGTGTATAACAGATTTACTCAATCTAGCCCTTCTAGATATTTTAATTAGAGAAGCTGTTCGATTTATAATTTGTGTCTTAGAGCCAGTTATGTGAGCTAGTTAATGCGACTTAGGAAGAAACGATATACACTTGTTCAAGAAAATTTTACAAAAAGTTATGTGAAGTGATAATGAAAACATAAACACAATTTTTAATTAAACGAATGCGCCTTCAAGAATCGCTTGCCAGTCGCCGATTTTATTTGTGTAAAAGATACCCAATGAGTGATTTACAGTCCATAAGAAATTACAGGCTTATACTATGGTCTGTAATTTATTCGAGGAAATGTGATGAATTCTAATTGCCAAAAATATGACGTATTACGTTATTACAAATTAATCGACAAAGTTATGAACTAAAAACCATGTTTATGCACAAAGAATGACTACCGATCTATTGAACATATCGCAGTTCCATATACATTATATTCGCTGTCACGCTGCATTTTCGGGGTACAGTTTAAAATAGATCGCGGTTCTGCATGAAATGTCTCAGGTACTTATATAGCACGGTGAAATTGTTCAAACTGTGCCCCTGTTCTTCACCGTTTCACTACATAATATGTAAATTAAAAATATAAATGCAGGCAATCAACGGAAAAAAAATTTAATTCATAAAAGACAGAGCGATGAATATTTTCGCAGGAAAGGAAAGATCAAAATTGGTTGTTTTTGATCAAATGAAGATATTCAAATGAAGATATTCAGTTCAAGTATTGACTGCATGCGACAAAACCTGATAGGAGGAGCAGTGGAAAAAGGGGCGGGGCGAGGGTAGAGAGCAGCAGCCGTTCATGACCATGGGATGGTGATAGGCATGCACGTATGAACACGTCAGTCTAAAATGTACACAGCCCCGTTTTTGTTAGGGTGTGATGTTTTGCTTTGGCGTTCTTGTGTCAAGTTTTCGAGCGCGAGTTAAAGCTTTTTCAGTATTATGTAGGATTTATTTTCTTATGTTGTACAGCTGCGATATGATCTAAAGAAGACTGGCAGAATCATTGTGCCTAAGAAAAACAGAGCACATACGGAAAAAAAGCTACACTGATCAAGGTCTGACAATAAAATTTCCTTAAAGATGATTATCAGCTGACAAACTTTTAGAGGGTGAAATTCTTTATTTTCGGCGAGGTATTTCACCAGGAATGTAACGCGGGTTTGAAAATGTTATGAGATTATTCAAACTAGAGATGTTGAGAGACATGGAAATTAATACATGTGGTGCAGCGGCACACAAAGACGTGAAGTTATAGGTCTAAAAGTTGCATTTAGGTGAGCATTTCGCACACGCGGACATCTTATGATCATTATCTCGCGCGCTGTAAATGAAGATTGATTGAGTTTCCTACCTTTGATGTAATAAAAAATTGGATAACTTATTACATTGAGATTTCAAGTAACAAGAAAGGTAACCTACAAAGACATGAGTTAAAGCTAATGGTAAAATTGAAGCAAACTGAAAAATTACCTGGGCATATTTTCCTATAAAAATTATTAAAGTAAATGTCCTGAGAGCAGGATAAAAGATAATGAAAGCATTAAAATAATCTAAGAAACACGAAATACGAGATAATCGTAGAACAAATGCAAACTGAGAAAATAATCTTCTAGAACATTACATGAGAAAATTAAACCTTGAAATAGTCTTGGGAGCAAAGAGCTCATGGGCTTAAAGTGGTTTGTGAGCTCAAAAAAAAATATCAACAAACACATTGAATAATTGAACAAATGAATATTTATCTTGTGGCGGAAATATACTTGGCACAGGCAATAAACCACCAAGAAGTGCAACTGACTAAGTGAAGTGTAACTTTTTGAACGGCAAGAAAGAGAGAGTAGAAAATCAGCCCTGGACCCTCAAGCTGGCCCAAAACAACAGCTGGAATGAAGCGTGGGTCCCACTGTTTGGCTAGAGAGATCCTGAAGCAGGTCGAAGCAGTTGAAGTTGAACAACAATTGGTTGCAGCGAGGGATTTTCAAGACGGTCCAAAGTAGATCCACAATATATGCAGCGCAGGATCATCGAATGGATGGGTGAAAGCAGCCAGTCCACTGATAGCGGAAGGGAGAGCGTAGGCGGCAAGGCTTCAGAAGGTGGGGACGGAGAGGTGTAGGTCTGTTACACCCAGCCTAGGCAGGCGAGTGCATAGGCGCATCGTAACAACAGGTCACTCACTGTGCGTGCATGCGTGTGTCGACGCAGCTGAGGCAGGCGAGGGGAGGTAGGGAGAAGTAGGTTAGGCAGTACAGGTAGTGAACCTTCCCTCGCGACGTAAAATCACCCTTTTTTGTGAGCAAACACCTATATGGAACTACAAGTGCAAGATCATCTAGGGTGGCCTAATTATCCACGCACCTTTTTGGGTGAGCCGGTTCACAGAAGCGTCTCCCGAATTGATAAAAAGCACGGGTTGTGGTGCCTTGGGTCACAATAAAGCACAACCACGAGACTGCCAGTGGAGCGCCAAAACGCACAAGGTTGCCAGATGCTTCAACGCTGACCGACGAGAATAGCTCTCGGACATACACAAAAACTTTAAAATTTGACCGTGTTACCACAAATTCCAGTAAAGCGTAACACCTTTGGATAGGTGAGCAGTTCACACATCGAATTGAAACTAAAACAGATTCACTTGAACCTGATGACCAGGTGTATGATCACAAACACGAGGAGCGCAGCAAGACTCACTAATTGCCTAATGACTTCTAATGATATGACAATAAAGAATATATCTCATTTATCTACTTTAACACCCTTTCGCGAACACTGCCTAGAAGTAGCGCAGTGTAGACGCGTGTACTGGCGTAAAAGTCCCTAAGGAGCGTTGATGCCGCTAGATGACGCTAATAGCTTTAGTGCCGCCAAATGATGTTAGCAGCGTTGACGCAGTCAGATGACGCTAGGATCGTTGATGCCGCCAGATGACGCTAGTAGCGTTGAAGCCGCTAGACGACTTTAGCAGCGTTGATACCGCCAGACGACGTTAGCAGCGTTGATACCGCCATATGACGCTAGGGCATCTATGTCGCCCGATGGCGCGAGGAGCGGTGATGCCGCCAGATGACGCTAGGAGCGTTGATGCCACCAGATGACGCTAGCAGCGTAGATGCAGCCAGATGACGCTATGAGCGTTGATGTCGCCAGATGACGCTAGGAGCGTTGATGTCACCAAATGACGCTAGCAGCGTTGATGCCGCCAGATGACGCTAGGCGCGTTGATGCCGCCAGATGACGCTAGCAGCGTTGATGCAGCCAGATGACGCTAGCAGCGTTGATGTCGCCAGATGACGCGTGCAGCATTGATGCAGTCAGATGACGTTAGGAGCGTTGATGTCGCCAGATGACGCTAGTAGCGTTGATGCAGCCAGATGACGCTAGCAGCGTTGATGTCGCCAGATGACGCTAGCAACGTTGATGCAGCCAGATGACGCTAGGAGCGTTGATGTCACCAAATGACGCTAGCAGCGTTGATGCCACCAGATGACGCTAGCAGCGTTGATGCCACCAGATGACGCTTGGAGCGTTGATGCCGCCAGATGATGCTAGGAGCGTTGATGTCGCCAGATGATGCTAGCAGCGTTGATGCAGCCAGATGACGCTAGGAGCGTTGATGCCGCCAGATGACGCTAGGATCATTGATGTCGCCACATGACGCTAGAAGCGTTATTATCACCAGATGACGCTAGGATCGTTGATGCCGCTAGCAGTGTTTATTTTCAGAGGGGTCAACACTCCAGTGGGAACTGTTGGAGATAAAAGCACTGGACGGATGACGGGGTGCATGGGGTATGGAAGGAACGATATCTTTGGAAACACTCTGAACAATTCACTTCAAAATATGTCAGATATTACTTTAACATCCTTTCATGAACACTGCCTAGAAGAGTCTTTCGTCTGAGCGGTTTAAAGCCCCTGTCTGCCTTTAAATGGTCGCAGTATGTGGTGAGAGAAAGGAGAGCAGCGGAGTGGAGGGGGGGAAGGGCATCGGTTGAGGGTTCTTCACTGTCTTCTGTTTCGTGTTACTCACAAGGGACAAGGGTGCGGAATTTTTGGTTCATGATCATGCATCGAGTTTTCGGACACGCGATAAGACTTTCTTCGATATTGTACGTGAGCGGCTTTCTCACTCTTGAATTTTCTTGCGTTCGTTCGTGTTCCTGCTTACGTGAAATGATTCTGAACTCGATCTAGTGCTCCTGTAATTGATTCAGTATTCAGCAGCTGCCAGTGGAACTATGAGGCACTGTATCGTGTTAAAAACACAGCTGGATGCGTGGCTTTTCTGACGCTTCTACTGGGCCGAGTATGGCGGGTTCATTCATGTTCAATATCACGTATTCCATGAAAGTACAAACAACTTTACCACTATCAGGTAAATTTATGAATTCAACATCACTATACAGTGTAGTCTAATATTGTTTTAAATGTGACTCTGACACCAATCCTCCTAAATTCCACTAAAACTGTGGAGCTCGGCTGCACACACCCTCACGCGGCGACGGACTGACGGAGGCAAGTCCGATGACATCTGGCAAGTCCGATGATATCTGGCAAGTCCGATGATATCTGGCAAGTCCGATGATATCTGGCATGTCCGATGATATCTGGCAAGACCGATATAATCGGGCATGTCCGATGATATCTGGCAAGACCGATGATATCTGGCATGTCCGATGATATCTGGCAAGTCCGATGATATCTGGCATGTCCGATGATATCTGGCAATTCCGATGATATCTGGCATGTCCGATGATATCTGGCAAGACATAAAATATCTGGCAAGTCCGATGATATCTGGCAAGTCCGATGATATTTGGCAAGTCCGATGATATCTGGCAAGTCCGATGATATCTGGCAAGACCGATGATATCTGGCATGTCCGATGATATCTGGCAAGTGCGATGCTATCTGGGAAGTCCGATGATGTCTGGCAAGTTCGATGAAATCTGGCAAATTCGATGAAATCTGGCATGTCTCGCATAAATTTTCACACGTTTACAATTATTTTTTCTTGATAGCAACTAGGATTATCGAAAGAGAGATTGCCTTGATAGTTATGGATTAATTTACATCAATGGCAACTCAAAGCAAATTCTAACAAGTTAGATGTGGAGCAAAGAAGACTAACAATATCTGTGACATCTGACGGATGACTAATGAAGAACAGAGCTGACGGATGACTAATGAAGAACAGAGCTGACGGATGACTAATGAAGAACAGAGCTGACGGATGACTAATGAAGATCAGAGATCTGACGGATGACTAATGAAGACCAGAGATCTGACGGATGACTAACGAAGATCGGATAGGAAATGGCACGGGCAAAATGGATATGAGTCGCCGAGTAAAACTGTACGTTAAAGGACGTGATAGAGGAAGCAGAAAGGACAAGGTAAGAAGGTGAACAATTTGGAGAGATATTATGGGAGTTTCATCAATGGCTGACGGTCGACTTATAGGTGATCGTCCTTCATCACCTTCCATACCCATCTGAGACAAGATGGCAAACAATTCGAAGAGGAAGGCTTGCAGAACTGAAAAGAAGGTGGGCAAGAAGGCAAGTAGCTCGGGAAAGAAGGCAGCGCCCTGGCGGCGTCCCAGCAGCAGGCCTGGACGCACACCCCGAAGAGGGCAAGTTGCTCGGAAAGGAAGGTAGATGCCTCCTTCTTCCTGCGCCCAGGCGGCGTCCCAGCAGCAGGCCTGGACGCACACCCCGAAGAGGGCAAGTTGCTCGGAAAGGAAGGTAGACGCCTCCTTCTTCCTGCGCCCAGGTGGCGTCCCAGCAGCACGCCTGGACGCACACCCCGCTAATCTGGACTAATTGACCAGCATCCGGCAACACTAATTGGCGGCGCAAACACTCACCGGAGCGTTCGCTAATCTGCTCCTGGCCGGGCTGATGTGGACGATCTAGTCTGGAGCTGGGGTGATCTGGAAGATCAGGTCCAGGTCTGGGGTGATCTGAACGATCTAATACAGGACGGGTGTGATCTGGAAGATCTGGGTGATCTGGATGTTCTAATCCAGGACGGGTGTGATCTGGAAGATCTGGTCCAGACCTGGAGGGATCTGGACGATCTAATACATAACGGGTGTGATCTGGAAGATCTGGTCCAAACCTGAGGTGATTTGGACGATCTAATACTGGACGGTTGTGATCTGGAAGAACTGATCCAGACCTGGGGTGATCTGTACGATTTGCTCCAGGCTGGCTGATGTGGACGATCTAGTCTAGACCTAGGGTGATCTGGATAACATGGTCCAGGCTGTAATGGGGTGACTTGGACGATCTGGTCCAGGCTGGAGTAACCTGGATGATCAGTTCTAGGCTGCGGCTGATCATCATGCAGCTCTCGCATCTGCCACCATTTTCTTGTATTTTCTCAAAGTATTAAATATCAAGATGGAACATAACAATTGGATTCAATGAATTAAGATTCAATCTTTTGTTTGGTGATGTATTCAAAGAATAACAGCCAGAAGGTTTTAAACACCAGGCAGAAATTTCATGCTGCAATCGTATCGATTGCTAATTTTTGATATTTTGACATATATATCCGATGCTCATCAGATCATTCTGGATGCTCCGTTGGTCCAAGTACCGCCTCCCGAACACCCGCTCGATAGCCGGCGTGATATGTGACGCGTAGTTGATATGTGACAGTAGTTTCGATGCGTCCAATACATAATCAATGTGCCTCTTCCGTCACTAGAGACCGTGGCAAAATGGCCGCATCGTATCATTCATCTGTTTGAAGTGCTGTCGTCTGACTCGTACCAATACGAAGGAGATGAACTGGGCAATTATGAGCCTGTTCTGATTATTGACGACATGCTCAGTATGAGATGTTACAGTTGCCGTGCACATGAATGAGTTGTGTGTATTAAAATAGCTTATGGTGGATTTTGTCCGATACGCATACACAGTATATAGGCTCAATTCATTTGTAAATCTGTCACAGTAAGACAAAATACTGACACTACGAAACATATATACTTATGATAGGCTAATAAATGAAAATTATAAATGGTTATGCTTCAGATGCACGCGTATTACTTTATCTGCCTGAAATCACACTGCTAGACGGTTAACATCAGAGAAACAAGCTAAAGCATTCATACGATCATCATATAAAGTTGTTCATTTGGGAGTAATAATAGACGGTTGGGTGGCATAGAGAGCTAATTAAACCATCCTCGTATTGGTATTTCTATCCGAAAACAAATATACCTACCTCAGTCTGCATTTAGGCCGTCACCAAGGCCACTACGTCTCTGAGTTTAGACTTGGGCTGCAAAGAGAGGCCCATAAATCTGGCCAGACAAAAAAATCGGAGGAAGAGAAGCTGTAATATCTTCCTTCTGAGGCGGAGGGGGATGGAGAGGGACAGGAATAGTGGCAGAGAAGCGGGTGTGGATGCTGGTGTAAGTGGTGTGATGGAGATTGTGGTAGAGGTGGTGATAGAGGTAGATTGCTGGTGCAGCTTGTGATGTAGATAGGGGTAGAGATTGTACTAGTGTAGTAAAGGTGGCGGTGTAGATCGTGGTAGAGGACGGAAGCTTTGATGATACTTTTGAAGAAACACCATGCTTTCACAGGAATCTGAAGGTTTGTGAAAGAAGTATAAATGTTTAAACATGAAAATTAGTTTTGTATGATTGCAAATGCCCTTTTTGGTAGAAAGTAGGTGTAATGTAATGCCAATGATTAAATATGTGATGAATGTTTGTTTGGCAAGATGCAACGTGCCTAAGGACAATATTTTATATATTCGCCTCGTATTGTTTAGATAAACTTGTTCATCTAAAACCAGTGTGCCTCGATCTGAGTAGTGTTTTGAATCGACAATTTTTTTTTTGTCCTAAAAGAGTATGGGTGGCGCGTTGAATTAAGAAACAGCTGATCATGTCCAATATGAGCAGGCCTGCGTGCATGGTTGTCATGTCCACGTGTTTAACAAAGTAAACTTGTACTCTACGCTCAATATAGAAGCGAAAATTAGCTTCATGCGGTAACAAGACAGTCACAGAGAAAGGTTCATTCGTTAGGACACGTCATTCTTGATGAACTGGTTAAGACACGTCATTCATGATGAACAGATTAGGACACAGAGACAATGGGTCCTGCGGATTAATGCTCAGGGGTTTCAGCGTGTCAGCCACGCTGGCTCCAGGTTCAAAAGTAGGTGCAGAGCTTCATATACACATGCGCAAGTGTTGATGTGTACGGATCTGTGTAGAATTAGTGCTTCATGATGTATTGATGAGAGTGTGCCCTCCAGCCTCAACCTGTCTTGTATAATTTCCATAAATAAAATATTTTATGAATTTTCCCGTGTTCACGTCCTTGTTATTATTCCAATTATTATTCCATTATTCCGAAGACCCTATACAGATGCCTCCACCACTTATTTCTTGAGGCCCGCAAAAAGAATAAGACCCCAGGCCCCAGCTTTGCTCGCCAGATGTTGTGGCATTCAACCACACTACTGCTGCCTCCAGCCCTTGCTACAGTTACGGTATACCACCTCTACTTTAACAATGGATCTAATCGGAAAAAATTGTGTTGACAGGCTCATAAGATAATTGGATACTCAAAGTTACCCTTTTGCACCGCTATTCTTAGACTTTTCTTCAACCAGAGCGTTTCGCGTGGGTCCCCAGAGGTGGCATATAGCAGATGTCGCAGATCTCCATGGAGGCTCCTTGACTTACCAAGAAAATCGGTCCATGTACTATCCACGGCAGCAGAACTGCGGATAACACACCAGTGCAAAGTCCTCAGAGGGGCAATATTCATTACATCTAGTCTAGAACTGCTATCTTGACAGGAAGCAGCTAGGAGGCAAGCCTTAGTTATAGGATCTTGTGCCTCGAGAAGCAGCGCTCTTCAAGGTTACCCTTACTCCCTCCATATTCCATGACATCTGGATAGCGCAACTGTCTCCCTCTGGTGCGTTCATTTTCTCACTATGCCGAGATTTCCATGAAAAAACAACTTCCTGGAGTTCGTCAGTCTGCGCCAGAACTGCCGTTTGACAGAATGGCATAAACTAAGGGACCGACAGAATGACGAGACAAGAAAGAAGTTTGGTGAGCCAATATCCAGGGCCTTTCGAATGCCAAAACCCCCAGAACTAACTGGGAGAGTAGTTTCCTTTCGTGGAAATCTGCAAAAGAAATGTTAGTAATGACTGAGCCAGTTTCTGGGACCAATTTGTCGAATATCACAAGATTACTAGCGTTTATGTATGTGGGAGCAACGCGCATGTGGAGCTTAGGGATGTGGAGCTTAGGGATGGGGAGGCAGTTTTTCAGTAGGGTAAGAGTTTGGTGTGGCTCGATTAGTCGAAAATCAACATCAGGTTTTTGATATTGCCTTCACAAACTTCTAAGATGGCTTGGGCCGAGATTGGTGCGCGGACCTCAGTAGAATGTTAGACGGGCACAAATTTGATGTGAAGAATTGCCTCGCGGAACAGTCTGCGATCTCCCTGGAGGCAGTGTACATATTGTTAACGTAATTCAACTCACATTTTTTGCCATTATACCCAGGCTCATTAGTCAAACTTTTTGATAGGCGTTGGAAGAACGTTAAAATTATATCCGGCTCTCCCACGAGAGTGGCGTCTTCCGAGTTAGAAATGTTCAGCTTGAGGCGGCACTTCGTGCATCAGGTCGACACCGAGGGAAAAGAGAGCGGGCCAGTAATGACCCATGTTTGGATGCAGGGCCAGTTCTACAGAGTTCAATAGCTACGGATGAGGGTGGCCAATAATGAGGGTGGGCCAATAATGGCCCATGTTTGGATGCAGGGCCAGTTCTACAAAGTTCAGTAGCTACGGATGAGGGTGGGCCAATAATGGCCCATGTTTGGATGCAGGGCCAGTTCTACAAAGTTCAGTAGCTCTCTCACAAATAAATATATTGGTGTATACGGTAACCTTAACTCAGTATATAACAATACAAAATATAAAAAGTTATTTATATTTTAAAATAGGTTGTTAGTTGATTGGGTTACAGGTAAGGAAGTCAATTGACCATTATGAGATTATGAGTGAGATAATGATGGAAAAATACGTTCATCTAGGACGAATCTTCTTATAGCATCTTTGCATAGATCTAATCAATGACTCATCAAGTGAATATTACTAACCAGTATGGTTTAAAGCCATTTCAAGAATCGTGAGGTCACAGGTAGAACTTATCGTGGGCAGTATCCTGAATTACAACAATCGGATAATATTTTAACGCACGTCATCATGTTCCTTGGATGAACATCTTTCGAATTGTGACATGAGTAATATGAGTTTTTATCACTTCTAATCATCTAAGTCAATCATTTTTTAAACGTGCCTTTTTTAATCGACTGCTCTGACGTTCTAGCAAATGCAAGAAAGGCCTCACGTTTTAGAGTTTACAGTTCTTGTTTTGAACAGTTTCCGACTCGACAGTAGATCAGTTGCCAGCCTTGGCGGAGGATCCATCGTCCCGCTGATTCCTACGTGTCGCCCAACATCAACCGAAGTCTTCGGCGACAATTTATGGCGCGCTTCAATGCTAATTTCGCAGATTCAACTTCAACTTTATCGGCAACTTTTCTACAATTAATTTATCCTGAGCAATAAAACAAGCGACGTCTTCCTTTGTGAGGAAGAAAGGGGTATCCTGGGAAATGTGGGGACCGATGATGCATGGCTACGGGAAGAGAGGAGGAAAGGTAACTGTGTAGGCCGGCGTTCAAGAAAGAAGTCTTTGGAATGTAGGGATTGGGTATGATGGGAGGATTTGCGAGGGAGAGGTAACTGTTGGGGCCAGCGCCAGGTTGGGACACAGTCCAGAGCTTCTTGATGGCGGCTTCCATGGTGCTCTTGTTGAGCAATCAAAAATCGCATGCAACGGAGTTGTCGGAGATCCCTTCTTTACAGCATGGTGAGGAAAATAATGGCCTACTCCTGATGGCTTCACGGTACTTACCCTGTCGACGAAGCCTATTTACCATTGCTCTTACGTTACACTGTCAGAGAGTCCAAGAGTTCAAGTTCTGATCTGAAACGTTTGAAATCGTTCATAACTTCCCTTGTGTCAAACGGGAATTGTTAGGCAACGCAAACTCTTCCTTTACAACCCATCTTTTGGAATAATTATTTACCGTCATCGCCACTTTAATTTCAACTTTGAGCTCAACACTACTGGTAAAACTACGAGTCAGAAATTCGCGAAATTTTGTTAATAGTCCTTCTTTTGTAAACTATTTAAACGATGTGGATTGATCGGGCGTGTTTCCAATGAAGTGAAACTTGTTACATAAATCTTTTCCAAACAGCGGAGTTAGATTGTTTATTACCTCAAAAAGTGTGTGATCTTTGTTGTGTTTTTAATTTTCACATTACGTGGCGTTTCAATAATTTATTTTTTGGACACTATTAGCGTAACCATTAGCCTTCTGATGCGTCCTACTCCCTTTATCATCACAGTTATTCAGTACCACAACTACTGGCACTGTGCTAACCGTCTTCCTTTATCATCACAGACATTCTGTACCATAACTACTGCCACTGTGCTAACCGTCTTCCTTTATCATCACAGACATTCTGTACCACAACTACTGGCACTGTGCTAACCGTCTTCCTTTATCATCACGGACATTCTGTACCACAACTACTGTCACTGTGCTAACCGTCTCCCTTTATCATCACGGACATTCTGTCCCATAATTACTGCCTCTGTGCTAACCGTCTCCCTTTATCGTCACGGACATTCTGTCCCATAACTACTGTCACTGTGCTAACCGTCTCCCTTTATCATCACGGATATTCTGTCCCATAACTACTGTCTCTGTGCTAACCGTCTCCCTTTATCATCACGGATATTCTGTCCCATAACTACTGTCACTGTGCTAACCGTCTCCCTTTATCATCACGGATATTCTGTCCCATAACTACTGTCACTGTGCTAACCGTCTCCCT
>SDVV010023839.1:0-12688 GCA_016164225.1 Gammarus roeselii
CAGGTGATTTTATGAGTGCTCACATACAGATGATTGTATCAGTGCTCATATACAGGTGATTGGATGAGTGCTCAAATACAGGTGATTGTATCAGTGTTCATACGCAGGTGATTGTATGAGTGCTCATACACAGGTGATTGTATGAGTGCTCATATATAAATGATTGTATGAGTGCTCATAAACAGGTGATTGTATGAGTGCTCATACAGAGGTGATTGTTTGAGTGCTTATGTACAGGTGATTGTATGAGTGCTCATATACAGGTGATTGTATGAGTGCTCATATACAGGTGACTGTATGAGGGCTCATAAAAAGGTGATTGTATGAGTGCTCATATACAGGTGATTGTATGAATGCTCAAATACAAGGGATTGTATCAGTGCTCATATACTGGTCATTATATGAGAACACACATACAGTTGATTGTATCAGTGCTCATATACAGGTGATTGTATGAGTGCTCACATATAGGTGATTGTATCAGTGTTTATACACAGGTGATTGTATGAGTTCTCATACACAGGTGATTGTATGAGGGCTCATATATAGGTGATTGTATGAGTGCTCATATACAGGTGATTGTATGAGTGCTCATACACAGGTGATTGTATGAGTGATCACATACAGGTGATTGTATCAGTGCTCATAAACAGTTGATTGTATGAGTGCTCATATACAGGTGATTGTATCAGTGCTCATAAACAGGTGATTGTATGAGGGCTCATGTACAGGTGATTGTATGAGTGCTCATAAACAGGTGATTGTATGAGTACTCATATACAGGTGATTGTATGAGTGCTCACATATGGGTGATTGTATCAGTGCTCATACACAGGTAATTGTACGAGCGCTCACCTACAGGTGATTGTATCAGTGCTCATAAACAGGTGATTGTATGAGTGCTCATACACAGGTGATTGTTTGAGTGCTTATGTACAGGTGATTGTGTGAGTGCTCATATAGAGGTGATTGTATGAGTGCTCATATACAGGTGATTGTATGAGTGCTCATAAACAGGTGATTATATGAGTGCTCATATACAAGTGATTGTATGAGCGCTCAAATACAGGTGATTGCATCAGTGCTCATATACAGGTAATTGTATGAGTACACACATACATATGATTGTATCAGTGCTCAAATATAGGTGATTGTATGAGTGCTCACATACAGGTGATTGTATCAGTGTTTATACACAGGTGATTATATGAGTGCTCATACACAGGTGATTGATTGTATGAGTGCTCATATATAGGTGATTGTATGAGTGCTCATATAAAGGTGATTGTATGAGTGCTCATACACAGGTGATTGTATGAGTGCTCATATACAGGTGATTTTATGAGTGCTCATACACAGGTAATTGTATGACTGCTCATATACAGGTGATTGTATGAGTGCTCATAAACAGGTGATTGTACGAGTGCTCATATACAGGTGATTGTATCAGTGCTCATACACAGGTGATTGATGAGTGCTCATATACAGGTGATTGTATGAGTGCTCATATACAGGTGATTGTATCAGTGCTCATATACAGGTGATTGTATGAGTGCTCATATACAGGTGATTGTATGAGTGCTCATATACAGGTGATTGTATGAGTGCTCATATACAGGTGATTGTATGAGTGCTCATATACAGGTAATTTTATCAGTGCTCATGCACAAGTAATAGATTGTGAAACAATCAATATTATTCAGATGAAAAAGGAAACTATCCCCACCCGTACTCCAATCTCTGTCGTGGGAAATGACTTGTGCCCATCAATTGAGGAGTAACAGGTGTCGCTTCCATCCCACCAGGCTTCTGTAATATCAATAACATGTGGACAGGTTCACAAGGACTCCAACTAAGCAGCAGAGGCGTCACCTGTGGACTTGAAGCTACGTGTATTCTCATTGATTGCGTGGTCGATCCTTTTGAATTACTTTTTCTACTATATTGGTCTATTGCATAATTGTCTGATTGTCTCGCCTGATCTAAAGATTTGTAGATGCATTCAATTAAAATATCATCGAGATCAATGTTTTGCAAGAAATCGTCTAATCTTTTGTCATCTTCAGACATTAAATGAGTCATCAATCATATTTGCATGTTCGCAAACTATGCAATAATGTATAAAAATAGAACTATTTGACCGACGATATTATTGAACAGATTGACGACTACCAAAAAAAAGTTAATCCGAGATAGTACTGGGTTAATGTGAGATAGTATTGGGTTAATCTGAGATAGTACTGGGTTAATGTGAGGTAGAACTGGGTTAATGTGAGATAGTACTGGGTTAGAAGTTGATGAAAGTGGATGATAAAAACTGAGAATGAACAAGAAAATAAGTAACAAGTATGATGGCAAAAGGTGTCAATAAATGAAGTTATAACAGCAATTAAATTGTTCCTTTTTGAACGCATAGAAGCAGCAGCTCACAGAAACCGGTGTAGATGCATCTCTTCTTCTGTCGATGGAAGTCTTTGAATCAATGTACGTACAATGATATAATCAATGTTACGACTGAGGTAGAAACAGATAATGTCAGAGGAAAGCGCAGGTGGAGTTCGAAGCAGGGGCTGTAGCGGTCGCAATAGGTGCTGTAGCGTTCGAAGTAGGAGCTGCTTACTGGTCTAAGCAGAATCTGGTAGTAGCCCTCGTAAGCGCTAGTGGAATCGAAGTAGGTGCTTGTAGTGACTCGAAGTAGTATGAACAGGAAGTGGCCAAAGTAGGAGCAGGTATAGTAATCATGATACGAGCAGTTGGTAAACGTGGTGAGTGCTGGCAGTGGCCGAGGCTTGAATTCGTAGAGGTTGAGGTAGAGTAAGTAATGGTCGATATAGAGTAGGTATAGAAGCCGAAGTAGGAGCAGGTAGAGGCCGAAGTAGGTGCAGATGGTGGTTGAGGTAACTCCTGGTATAGAAGCCGAAGTTGGAGCCGGTAGAGGCCGAAGTAGGTGCAGATGGTGGTTGTGGTAACTCCTGGTATAGAAGCCAAAGTAGGAGCAGGTAGAGGCCGAAGTAGGTGCAGATGGTGGTTGAGGTAACTCCTGGTATAGGAGCCGAAGTAGGAGCAGGTAGAGGCCGAAGTAGGAACAGGCAGCAACCGAAGTAGGGTCAGCCTGCAGCCGGAGTTGGAGTAAGGGTAGGTAGTATCCGAAGTAGGAGCGGGTAGTAGCCGAAATAAAACAAGGTAGTAGATGAAGTAGGAGTAGGTAGTACCCGAAATAAGAGCAGGTAGTAGCGGAAATGAAAGTGGTAACTATCGAGGTAAGAGCTGGATGATTGAAGTAAAATGATGCCACTAGAGAGGTGAATAACTCGTAAGGGTTAAAATAACAAAATTTGGTCATCATCACAAAAAATGTAGGGCCAGTTCTCGAAAAATCATTTAAACCGGTGCAGAAGGTCACCAGCATAATGTGGGTGTTTACAAATACTACAGGGTATAGAAGGCTGTACCCAAACTATCCCCTTGCCATTCAAGCTGCAAGGGCTCGAGATTCTATAAGGGAACTATTACTTTTCCCGTCGTTGGACACACATGAAGGTGTTTCTGATGGGTGGAAGGCTCTCATCAACAAAAAAGTTGGCAGATTTGATCTGGAAACATGAAAACAAAATCCCATGGCAATATCTACAACGAAGACAAACTCAACGCAATATGCCCTGCTTCTATGGAGCGCAGTTCCGCTTTCACTTACATGTGTACTATGTAACTATTCAATGCACCTCCTTTGAACCATGAAGGGAAGCGTTTGAGTGAAATTGTATATGACTGCGTGTTCGGCCACATT
Organism: Gammarus roeselii; assembly: GCA_016164225.1. Lineage (NCBI taxonomy): Eukaryota > Metazoa > Arthropoda > Malacostraca > Amphipoda > Gammaridae > Gammarus > Gammarus roeselii. Next base: position 3,788 of record SDVV010023839.1, read on the forward strand.
GCATTGCAGGGGCCCTGACATGTCAATATGATCTAATACATGTAAAGATGATAACTTCATTCTGCATGGTGCTCGACGAGTAAACGACTTGACACCACAGAAACATGTACGGTTCCTGTAGAAACATCATCAAAATGACACTTTGTACACGTCAGACAAAATGAGACGAATGTATGAAGATATTTATTTGTTGATGTCACAGGTCTTCACAATGATGGAGGTTATCTGCAATAGCGTGACAGTACATGCATGATGTCACTAAAGGGGAAAGGATATTGTAACTGCTCACTCGTAACATGCAGACGTTCAGATGCGTGTGACACAAGATAAAGTCTTCCAACTGCAACATCACGTCACTGAGTCAATCAGCTGGAGCGGACAGGCCGGCACACCCTCGGGAAAATGGCCTAAGAGATCCTAGTAGGAAGCTGAATAAAGGAAAGGGAAACGGCGGTGTAAAAATGCTATACGGCTCTGCGCTAGATTGGATTCAAATAAAGAATTAAGTAGTTTTCGGCAAGATAAATTTGTTCTCTCACTCCCACCTCATTAGGCGGAGGAAGGAACTCATTAAGAGGGACAATTTTTCCGCTAAAGACACAAATTTATCGTCTGGCAACTTATTTTTTGGGTTTAATTTCTGCACTAAGTAACGTTTAATTTGTCAACCGATGAGACGAGAGAGCCACCTGTTCGGCAATAAAAAAAGAAAGATTTGTTGAATGACTGAGAGATATTTTAAAACTTGGATAAATACTGGATCAATTTTGACGGTATTATAAGGGAGCGATTTTGACTACTTTATCATCGACCACATAACGTGTAATGGTACAATTTTTGTAAGTTCAGCACTGCAAATGCAAGCAAAAATATAACTGTAATTCAAAAAATTATAATGAAAATTGTTCAGCATTAACCGTAGACTATTTTTTTGGTGTTTCTGATATTCGTGAAAAACGGAATAATAATCCAACACAGAAATAGTAACGTGACTGTCGTTGAATTACAAATTGCCTCATCAAGTTCAGAGTTAGAAAAGACACTGAACTGTGGTCAGTTCGGTCATTTGCCGGTAATTGAAGTGACCAAGTATGACTTTATTGTGACATCTAACAATTGATGTCGCTAGTACTTTCCTTCTGTTACACAGTCGCAAAGACAATGATGGGTCTCGCATCGTTAACGATAATATTTACTTAAATTAATTATCGATTTTTTTCTTAAAACATACTCGTACTGTGGATATATCAGTTGTATGCTTGACGTTACAAATTCGAGTATGCTATCTTAAACACACCTATGGAGAGAAATTGATGAAAAGGTATGACCTTCCTAGACGTGAGCGTTGCACACATCGAAGACAATTAGATGTTAATAATAATAATATTAGTAGGTGTAGCGTGCTGGATATTTCGTGCCACCGTCCCGAGGCTGGTGCAGTACTGCTGAAGGTGTTGCCCAACTACGCATACATCGACCAAACGAGCCTAGAGCGTGTGCCAACACCTCCACCCCAACTGCCGAGCCAGCTGTTTGACGAGCACGACCTCTGAAAGCCGCCCATCAGCCCTAGTTGCATAATAGATTGTATTAGAGGGTGAACGTATGGTTACTCATGATTCGATCCCTGGTTACCAGCTACCTACACACTCGACCAGTATCGCGAACGTACGAGCGAAAATCTGAATCAATACATCTGCGGAATGTCTGTTAAAGAGCGAATATTTTGAAAGAACATCTAATCACTGAATAAATGCCGGATCGTAGTAAACTATATATGCTACCGTATCTATGATATTGAAAATTTTCCTATTTATCAGCTATTTTTGGCCGAACATATGATGATGCACGACAATTCATGCCTGGAATATAATCATGATATCTTGCCCCTCAGTGATGCTCACGAGTAAACAAAAGATCTGGATCATTCCTGAAAACGAACAGACTCCCTCTCCAACAGGGTGGCAACATAAATTCGTGCAGAGATTAAACATCAGAGGTAGAGAAAATAACATATAAAGCCACCTCTTTTCTGTCACATGGTCGGAAATTCGAAGTAAAATTTGAATTCCAAAAGTGAAGTCCCAAAGACGCGAAACATCCATAACAACGGCATAAGTAAAACAACATGTTAATACAGAGATTAAGGAAGATTCTACCGTTTCCATTCGATAAGTTGGCAGAAAACATTACCAAAGGGAGTGTACTACTCATAGAATTCTTTGTGCGCAACTAAAAAATAAACCGTAAAAGTCCATGAATGGCGAGAGCTAAGTGAAAGTCATATAAATTACCGTTTATTTTTTTGTTCCTGCGTGTCAATCTCTAACATTGATCCGCAATAAAAATTTGGACGAGAAGTGGTTTATGCCTAGGTTACATCATAGTCATCTTAAATCAAGGTTCTGGAGCGTCTCTCATCCTCATCATTATAAAAATTGTGTTCGGTTGTTTCCTAACGCCCTAAACAAAAAAAGATGTCAGGCGACCTGTCGCGAACTTTCACCATAGATTGAGACCTTGTGCCATCAAACTGCGATCTCTTTTCGAAGCCGAGATGCAGTACATTGGTTCCATGTTTCAGTATTTGCCTGGTATTAAAAGCGATAAATGCAAATATTTTGTGGTAATAATTTACATTTTAAAATATATATTTATGACTCAAAAAAAGTATTAGTTTGCTTCCTCACTTGTGAGGTATTTGCGATTTGAATTTTATCAGAAAAACACATAGGGAATTTACAACTCGAGTCGTCAAGCGAGAAAAGATACAAGTCATATCGGTATATTTAAATTTTATTCATGAACCTCAGGCAAACACAAAGGGTTTGTTTGTCGCGAACGCCCCGAACCCACAACCAAAGGAGTATTTTTAGTACCTTCACAGAGGCCGATTCATTGCAGCGAAGGTGTAAAATTACACACTCCAACATCCGGAAGTAAAACGGTGTATCAGAAGATTATCCCAAATAATGGGTAAATCCGAATGTAAAATTATTATTGAATAGAATGGAAATTTGAATATAATCATATATTACTGTTTTACATTATCGTATTTTCTTATCAAATCGAATTCCTTCATCACAGCATGAATGATTGTGTAACTGCGTTATAAACATTGCTGTGAGGCAATTTATAAATGTATACTCCTCCATTTTAGTTGTAATATAAGCTCATGTAAATTATTTTCAATGGAGCGCCCAGAAAAAAGATTCGATATTTTGTGTACAGTTGTCAGAAACTTTCTGTCAGTGTAGGCACGTTTATGTCATTTATTGATCCCAACGCTTTGACAGTGCGGTCGTCCAGCTGTGCCAGGGTCCCACTCGTGACACCTCTCTCACGGTGCTTGCAGCTGGTAATGATCGCCATCGTTCACGATCAGATGGCGCAACCGTCGGATGTCAGTCTTTTTGGCTCCCTTTCAGCTCAGGCCAGAAGGCTTGGTCAGAGTGTACAGGAAAGGCTGGGAGGTAACTCGATTACGGCAACTCGCATCCAGATAACAGGATATTGTTTATCATTCATGTAGAGAATGCACTACATCAATTTCTGATGCATCATACATGACGCGCTCAATGGAGCATATATTGGTTGACATTAGAGCAGCGAAAATTACATCCGTTAACGAATAAAGATTTCCGATAAACCATGCACCCTCCCCTTCTAAGAAAAGAATTTGTTATAAAAGTGTTATGAAAATATGGGTGAGCGCACATGTTTGTTAGGAAGGGGTTGTGCCCACCCCCACCCTTCATGAAATCCTGGGTGCGCCACTGACCAAAATGAAGACCTAAAGAGCTTAGAAATGGACATAAGTGATTAACCCTCACTCTCAGAGAGAGCGGACGGCACGAGGCCAACCGCCCTGAGACGTGAGTCACAAAACCAATTGAAACATCACAAATACTCTACACAACGTGATAATGTCAGATACCGTTCATCATCTTCTTCAAATTACCATTTCAATTCAGATTAAAGATGATAGCATTAGTTAGTAATCGGAGCCCTGAAGTAACAGGTATAACAGTTAATAATAAGGCAGTAGCATACCCGTAAACAATATTTGTCGTTATAAGAGACCATCCTGCACACTTAGCTGGTTTCTACATCTATCTTCGTGGTTGAATGGTTAGTGAATCGACGTTCATCTAAGAGTAAGCTCTCCAAAGGTGAAATCAGTTTAATTGTTTAAGAATTTTGTTTTTGGCTAATGCTGACAACTTTTTTAATACCGCTTCTAATAAAAATCTGCTGATGTCACCCGTTGCTCGAGATATTCCTGGGGTGGGTTTCTGTTCTCGGAAGAAAAGGTCACAGCAAAGTTTCTCGACCGATGGTCAGTCAAAACTTTCTTTGTCGTTTTCTCTGAGACTGAGCTAGAGAAAATGGACAGGATGATGGCTATCTGAAATAATATTTCTCGAACAGAGTTGAATGATGCGGGTTTATACAATATAAACGAAATTATTACATGCGATGTTTATCGGTGAAAGAATTTATAATTATTAAGATGAACAACATGACTAGATTGGTATTCAATTATTTGAAGATTAAAGCTGTTTGGTCATATACATAGTAGTTAAGGATATATGAAGAGAAACTTTCAGTGCTAAAGAATATAACCATATAGAAGAAAAATTGGGTCAAACACTTCATTCGTATTATGACAACGTATCACTGCAACATCATCGTCAACAGGTACTGATAGAAAAGAGCTCAGATAGTATCACTGCAACCTCGACGTCGACAGGAACTGAAAAGAGAGAGGTTAGATACTATCACTGCAACATCATCGTCAACAGGTACTGATAGGAAAGAGGTTAGATACTATCACTGCAACATCATCGTCAACAGGTACTGATAGGAAAGAGGTTAGATAATATCACTGCAACATCATCGTCAACAGGTACTGATAGGAAAGAGGTTAGATACTATCACTGCAACATCATCGTCAACAGGTACTGATAAGAAAGAGGTTACATACTATCACTGCAACATCATCGTCAACAGGTACTGATAGGAAAGAGGTTTGATACTAACACTGCAAATGGCAGTTCTACCAAACTGTCTCAATTACATTTAGACTATCGTCGGGAATCCCCAAATTTATGAGACATGTTTTACACTACAATTACAACATGGATACAGAGGAAACATTACTTTTTTAGAATAAATCAGAAATTTTACAAAATCTATCGTCCATGTCATGTCACTTTCTGGTTAGAAAGTTGCCTGTGACGTTTCCTGATCACCGCCATCAAATTTTTCTGGACACTTAAATAGTCTAATACAGTAAAGCGACTGTGAGCCACCGCTGAAGCGACAGTGAGACACAGCTGAAGCGACAGTGAGACATCGCTTAGGCGACAGTGAGACACAGCTGAAGCGACAGTGAGACATCGTTTAGGCGACAGTGAGACACAGCTGAAGCGACAGTGAGACATCGCTTAGGCGACAGTCAGACATCGCTTGGGTGACAGTAAGGCACAGCTTTTCGACAGTATCTTAGATGCAGTACAATATCTCGCTCCACATCGCTACCCCTCTGTCGATGTAGTAGGCAACAGGGTCGTGCACTACCCTAACCAGCTGCGTGTTTCAGGGCCTCGGGGAGCCCAACCTGGTGTGAAATTACAGCCAGTGGTGAGAGCGGGCTTTTCTACCTGCAGTTAGCGATAACTCAACACGCACTGTAAATATCCGCCATTTGTTCGGCCCATTCGACTAGCGTGTGTTGTGGGGGTGTTGAGCTAACACAGAATAAAGGTTTGGTGCACGCGAAGTGTAGATACTTGTAGGGGACCTAAGTCACTTATGTGTCACTTGTGTATCGTAGATGTTGCGCCCATGAATGAATGAATCTTATCAAGCACTCACAAAGATAATAATGATATTTAGGTAGTAACTCAGCCAAACCCTGATCTCTTTGTCAAACGACTGCACCGTGATTTATATTTTGAGAATCCTCGATTTATTTTTTAGAATCCTCGATTCTTGCGTATAGCATCTCTACGGAAATGGTCCTCTGCAACCTGATTCACATTGCGTATGAGTTTGCACAACGAGGCTGCAGTCCTCGGTGATGCTCAGGCACTTTCACCGCTTCTGCCACCAATACAACAGTTTTGTTAACTAAACAAGGTTACACTTGCAAATATCTTAAAAATAATGCAGACATTCCATTTACCTGACCTATCGTATATAATTACAGCACTTCATATATCATCGCGTCACATCACGTTATATACAATCACTTTACTTCCTTTATAACCACATAACTTCCGATATAACCACATCACTTCCAATATAGTTACATCACTTCGTGTATAATCACATCACGTAATATAGAATCACGCCCTTTCATATACAACCACATCAGTTCCAATATCCCAACAGCGTGAATATCGTAATAGAAGAAGTTACGCAATAGGGCTTAATAATTGTTGCAAAAATTGTGATGTGAAATCAGTTCACAATTGCGATATCACAAACAAATTGGACCGTTCTATTGATCGGTTTGATGAGCGTTCACGCAGGAGTGGGAGGCAATGTTCTAGTGCAGTTATGGAGCATGGATTTAGCGCCTGAGTCTAGCACACGTATTCTCGTCCGCAATACTTGCACCGACGTAGAAATTCACCGCATGTGTCCCCACGAGAGTTGAACATGATCAGCTGTAAAGCAACATGGATGGAACACCCATTTACTGGTTTGATGATGTCCTATATTTGTTGGTCAAATAGGCCTACTTCATTCTGCAAGTCGAACTCCTTTGATCGTGATAAAACGTATTTGAGGCAGCGTTTTTTTATTTATTGTTAATATTATTATTACTAAGCCATTCATTTCCATCGTCCAGCAATGGGTTTTCAATTTCTTAGGTCAAAAATACTCAACTTAACATATCATTGCGTTATTTGAATGAGCGAAGCGGGAGATTAAAATGAATTTGTGAGTTCACAACATTTCCTATTGAAGAACTCATAAACGAATATTTGTAAGTAAGCAACACATGTGCATAGAGTTGGCAAAGTCAAAATTAATTCTACTCAGTTGACCTCAGCTGACGTACTTAATTTCACAATATATCATTATACATACAACGCATATAACAACAATCATAAGAGTGGACGTATGCTGATCAGTATAGCTCGACATGCTGATCAGTATAGCTCGACATGCTGATCAGTATAGCTCGACATGCTGATCAGTATAGCTCGACATGCTGATCAGTATAACTCGACATGCTGATCAGTATAGCTCGCCATGCTGATCAGTGTAACTCGAGATGCTGATCAGTATAGCTCGTCATGCTGATCAGTATAACTCGACATGCTGATCAGTATAGCTCGTCATGCTGATCAGTAAAGCTCGACATGCTGATCAGTATAGCTCGACATGCTGATCAGTACAGCTCGGCATGCTGATTATAGCTCGACATGATGATCAGTATAGCTCGACATGCTGATCAATATAGCTCGACAAGCTGATCAATATAGCTCGACATGCTGATCAGTATAACTCGACATGCTGATCAGTATAGCTCGTCATGCTGATCAGTATAGCTCGTCATGCTGATCAGTATAGCTCGACATGCTGATCAGTATAGCTCGACATGCTGATCAGTATAACTCGACATGCTGATCAGTATAGCTCGACATGCTGATCAGTATAACTCGACATGCTGATCAGTATAGCTCGACATGCTGATCAATATAACTCGACATGCTGATCAGTATAGCTCGTCGTGCTGATCAATATAACTCGACATGCTGATCAATATAGCTCGACATGCTGATCAGTATAACTCGACATGCTGATCAGTATAGCTCGACATGCTGATCAGTATAGCTCGACATGCTGATCAGTATAACTCGACATGCTGATCAGTATAGCTCGACATGCTGATCAGTATAACTCGACATGCTGATCAGTATAGCTCGTCGTGCTGATCAATATAACTCGACATGCTGATCAATATAGCTCGACATGCTGATCAGTATAACTCGACATGCTGATCAGTATAGCTCGACATGCTGATCAGTATAGCTCGACATGCTGATCAGTATAACTCGACATGCTGATCAGTATAGCTCGACATGCTGATCAATATAACTCGACATGCTGATCAATATAGCTCGACATGCTGATCAGTATAGCTCGACATGCTGATCAGTATAACTCGACATGCTGATCAGTATAGCTCGACATGCTGATCAGTATAGCTCGTCATGCTGATCAGTATAGCTCGACATACTGATCAATATAACTCGACATGCTGATCAGTATAGCTCGACATGCTGATCAATATAACTCGACACGCTGATCAATATAGCTCGACATACTGATCAGTATAGCTCGTCATGCTGATCAGTATAGCTCGACATGCTGATCAGTACAGCTCGACATGCTGATCAGTATAGCTCGTCATGCTGATCAGTATAGCTCGACATGCTGATCAATATAGCTCGACATGCTGATCAGTATTGCTCGACATGATGATCAGTATAGCTCGACAAGCTGATCAGTACAACTCGACATGCTGATCAGTATAACTCGACATGCTGATCAGTATAGCTCGATATGCTGATCAGTATAGCTCGACATGCTGATCAGTACAACTCGGCGTGCTGATCAGTATAGCTCGACATGCTGATCAGTACAGCTCGACATGCTGATCAGTATAGCTCGACATGCTGATCAGTACAACTCGGCATGCTGATCAGTATAGCTCGACATGCTGATCAGTATAGCTCGACATGCTGATCAGTACAGCTCGACATGCTGATCAGTATAGCTCGACATGCTGATCAGTATAACTCGGCATGCTGATCAGTATAGCTCGACATGCTGATCAGTACAGCTCGACATGCTGATCAGTATAGCTCGACATGCTGA
>SDVV010023840.1:0-12688 GCA_016164225.1 Gammarus roeselii
CAAACTTATGCCGTTGACCAGCAACTCTTCTAACTCGCCTCTCTTGATCTGTTCTCTCACAAACTTATGCCGTTGACTAGCAACTCTTCTAACTCGTCTCTCTTAACCTGTTCTCTCACAAACTTATGCCGTTGACCAGAAACTCTTCTAACTCGTCTCTCTTGACCTGTTCTTTCACAAACTTATGCCGTTGACTAGCAACTATTTTAACTCGTCTCTCTTAACCTGTTCTCTCACAAACTTATGCCGTTGACCAGCAACTATTCTAACTCGTCTCTCCTAACCTGTTCTCTCACAAACTTATGCCGTTGACTAGCAACCCTTCTAACTCGTCTCTCTTAACCAGTTCTGTCTCAAACTTATGCCGTTGACCAGCAACTCTTCTAACTCGCCTCTCTTGATCTGTTCTCTCACAAACTTATGCCGTTGACTAGCAACTCTTCTAACTCGTCTCTCTTAACCTGTTCTCTCACAAACTTATGCCGTTGACCAGAAACTCTTCTAACTCGTCTCTCTTGACCTGTTCTTTCACAAACTTATGCCGTTGACTAGCAACTATTTTAACTCGTCTCTCTTAACCTGTTCTCTCACAAACTTATGCCGTTGACCAGCAACTATTCTAACTCGTCTCTCCTAACCTGTTTTCTCACAAATTTATGCAGTTGACCAGCAACTCTTCTAACTCGTCTCTCATAACCTGATCTCTCACACAAACTTATGCCGTTGACCAGCAACTATTCTAACTCGTCTCTCCTAACCTGTTCTCTCACAAACTTATGCCGTTGACTAGCAACCCTTCTAACACGTCTCTCTTAACCTGTTCTCTCACAAACTTATGTTGTTGACAAACAACCCTTCTAGAAACTCATCTCTCTCTCAACCTGTTCTGTCACAAACTTTTGCTGTTGACCAGCAACTCTTCCAACTCGTCTCTCTTAACCTGTTCTCTCACAAACTTGTCTTTGACAATCAGCCCTTCTAACTCGTCTCTCTTAACTTGTTCTCTCACAAACTTATGCCGTTGACTAGCAACTCTTCTAACTTGTCTCTCTTAACCTGTTCTCTCACAAACTTATGTCGTTGACAAGCAATCCTTCTGACTCGTCTCTCTTAACCTGTTCTCTCACAAACTTATGTCGTCGACAAGCAACCCTTCTTGAAACTCATCTCTCTCAACCCGTTCTCTCACAAACTTATGCCATTGACTAGCAATTCTTCTAACTCGTCTCTCCTAACCTGTTCTCTCACAAACTTGTGTCGTTGACAAGCAACCCCTCTAACTCGTCTCTCTTAACCTGTTCTCTCACAAATTTATGTCATTGACAAGCAGCCCTTCTAACTCGTCTCTCTTAACCTGTTCTCTCACAAACTTATGCCGTTGACCAGCAACTCTTCTTCCTCGTCTCTCCTAACCTGTTCTCTCACAAACTCATGCCGTTGACCAGCAACTCTTCTAACTCGTCTCTCTTAACCTGTTCTCTCACAAACCTATGCCGTTGACTAGCAACTCTTCTAGCTTGTCTCTCATAACCTGTTCTCTCACAAACTTTTGTCGTTGACAAGCAACCCTTCTAACTCGTTTCTCTTAACCTGTTCTCTCACAAACTTATGCTGTTGACTAGCAACTCTTCTAACTCGTCTCTTTTAACTTGTTCTCTCACAAACCTATGCCGTTGACAAGCAACCCTTCTAACTCGTCTCTCCTAACCTGTTCCCTTACAAACTTATGCCGTCGACTAGCAACTCTTCCAACTCGTCTCTCATAACCTGTTCTCTCACAGACTTATGTCGTTGACAAGCAACCCTTCTAACTCGTCTCTTTCAACCTGTTCTCTCACGAACTCATGTCACTGGCAAGCAACTATTCTAACTCGTCTCTCTTAACCTGTTTACTCGTAAATTTATGTCGACGACAAGCAACCCTTCAAACTCGTCTCTCTTAACCTGTTTATTCGTAAATTTATGTCGACGACAAGCAACCCTTCAAACTCGTCTCTCTTAACCTGTTTACTCGTAAACTCATGTAGTTGACAAGCAGCCCGTCTTACTCGTCTCTTTCAACCTGTTCTCTCACAAACTTGTTTCGTCGACAAGCAACCTCTCTAACTTGTCTCTCTTAAACTGTTCTTTCACAAACGTATGTCGTTGACAAGCAACCCTTTTAACTCGTTCTCTTAACCTATTCTCTCACAATCTTATGTGGTTGACAAGCAATCCTTCTGACTCGTCTCTCTCAACCTGTTCTCGCTCAAACTTAAGTCGTTTACGAGCCACCCTTCTAACTTCTCTCTCTTATCTTGTTCTCTCTCACACTACTGGCAGAGACAAGCAGGCCTTCTAACTCTTCCTATCTTATTCTCTCTCACACTGCTGGAGTAGATTAGCAACCCATGCAACTCGTATCATTCTTATTTTGTTCTCTCTCACACTGCTGGAGTAGACAAGCATCCCATGCAATTCGTATCGTTCTTATATTGTCCTCTCTCACATACTGGAGTCGTCTAGCAACCCATACGACTCGTATCATTCTTATATTGTTTTCTCACACACTAGAGTCGTCTTGCATTCCATGCGACTCGTATCATTCTTATAATGTTCTCTCTCACATACTGGAGTCATCTAGCAACCCATGCGACTTGTATTGTCCCTATAATGTTCTATCTCACACACTGGAGTCGTCGAGCAGCCCATGCGACTCGTATATTTCTTATAATGTTCTCTCCCACACTGGAGTCGTCTAGCAGCCCTTGCGACTCGTATATTTCTTATAATGTTCTCTCACACACTGGAGTCGTCTAGCAGCCCTTGCGACTCGTATCTTTCTTATAATGTTCTCTCACACACTGGAGTCGTCTAGCAGCCCTTGCGACTCGTATATTTCTTATAATGTTCTCTCACACACTGGAGTCGTCTAGCAGCCCTTGCGACTCGTAAATTTCTTATAATGTTCTCTCACACACTGGAGTCGTATAGCAGCCCTTACGACTCGTAAATTTCTTATAATGTTCTCTCACACACTGGAGTTGTCTATCAACCTATGCGACTCGTATCTTTCTTATAATGTTCTCTCACACGCTGCTGGAGTTGATCACAATTTATTTGTAACTCTATCATAGACTTCCCACCCCCCTCTCCTCACCCCCCTCTCCTCACCCCCGATGAAGTTGAATGAAAAGATTCATCTCGCTTCCTCATCAAATACTTAACTTCATCAATTATGCCCGAGTGAGGCCGAAGAGAAGACCGCTAGTGCCCAATATCCTCCAAACTTCCTCAATATCAGTCGCGATAAATTTTCGCATGGGGGATTAATTTCGAGTCTTCGAAGTCGGAGGATTTTATCATCTTTGTTATGTTGTCCCTAAAACCTTGGTACAATGATTGCCTTGTCTTTGTATAGTGTGTAGGCCTTGGACGAGCCTCGTGATAGTGGAAGGGTGAAGTATAGCAAGTTCTAGCAGAGCGCAGTATGAGGTGCGATGCTGCGCCATGGCTCCTTATCTGCCAATGGTTCAAGCAGATGTCAGCTTGCTACTGAACTTTAGTAGTTTGTGAGTGTCGTGCTCTTCAGCTCGATACTAGCCTGTTGCGACGTGTCTAGTAAAGTATTGTCTTACGTAAAGTGTGTCTTTAGTAAAGTGTGTCTTTAGTAAAGTGTGCCTTTAGTAAAGTGTGCCTTTAGTAAAGTGTGCCTTTAGTAAAGTGTGCCTTTAGTGAAGTGTGTGGGAAACATTTCTCATACCCTGCCAACTAAGACATTCCATTGTTAAACCATGTGTGTATTCGATTCGGGGAGGAAGCCGGGTGGTCGTCGGTTGGCATTCCTGAGGTGAGGGGAGGGGAAAAACCCCCACCCCCTTCATTCCCGGTCCTTCAGCCGCTATTTGGTTTCCTTTCTCTCGAATTATTTCTAGACGGGTAAACAATTAAGGCTGAAGTAGTATAGGTCAATTAGAATGAAGTTATCCGAAAAAAGTATCGTTCAAAATAAATATCTATGTATGAGATAATGAGGGTTATCATAGTACAGTAGCTAGATGTAATCCTTCGAGTGGAAGTGTTAAACCGTGGTCGGAGCCATGTAAGCAAATAAGCCTACCAACGCCACCGTTAGATGGCGTTGTTTGCCGAAAAGTTGGCTCCCCCAATCTGAGGGGGCTGTTGTTGCTTTTGAACAGTGAGTGAGAGCGGACGTGTTAGGCCCGCGAGGCCCGACCAAATGGATAATGCGCCCAAGATCTTCAAGAAACTATAAGTTTATATTGACTAATCCTGACTAGTTATTAATCAGTGACGTAGTGATATTTGTAGACTAACCTACTATGAGGTAGGGAATTAAGGTAGTTTGGTTATAGAAAAAAGAACCTGACAATGAATCACTGTGATCATTTTCGGACTACCAAGATGGCTGCACACATTTAACCATAAAAACCTAAAGGTAAATCGTAAACTAATTACAAGTCCCCCCGATATCCACAGTCTGGATTTCATGGTCAAAAACTTGATCATCCAATGGACAGAAGATGGTAGAGGTTAAGATATAAAAAATAAATACGAAGATGTTAAAAGAGTAAAACGGTTGGGTAATGATCGAAGGTGTAAATCCCGACCACAAAGTGTGACTTTATTTAAGTGTGCCTTTATTTGAGTGTGCCTTTATTTAAGTGTGTCTTTATTTAAGTGTGCCTTTAGTTAAGCGTGCCTTTAGTTAAGTGTGCCTTTAATTAGGTGTGCCTTTAGTTAAGTGTGCCTTTAATTAAGTCTGCCTTTAGTTAAGTGTGCTTTTAGTTAAGTGTGCCTTTGTTTATGTGTGCCTTTAGTTAAGTGTGCCTTTACTATAGACACACTCAACTAAAGGCACACTTAACTAAAGGCACATTTAACTAAAGGCACACATAAACAAAGGCACACTTAATTAAAGGCACACTTAACTTAAGGCACACCTAGTTAAAGGCACATTTAACTAACGGCACACTTAATTAAAGGCACGCTTAACTAAAGGCACACTTAATTAAAGGCACACTTAACTTAAGGCACACTCAAATAAAGGCACATTTAACTAAAGGCACACTTAATTAAAGGCACGCTTAATTAAAGGCACGCTTAACTAAAGGCACGCTTAACTAAAGGCACGCTTAACTGAAGGCACGCTTAACTAAAGGCACACTTAAATAAAGGCCCACTTGAATAAAGGCCCACTCAAATAAAGGCACACTTAACTAAAGGCACGCTTAACTAAAGGCACGCTTAACTAAAGGCACGCTTAACTAAAGGCACACTGAAATAAAGGCACACTGAAATAAAGGCACACTTAACTAAAGGCACACTTAACTAAAGGCACACTTAACTAAAGGCACACTTAACTAAAGGCACACTTAACTAAAGTGTGTCTATAGTAAAGTGTGTCTATAGGAAAGTGTGTCTATAGTTAAGTGTGTCTATAGTAAAGTTTGTCTATAGTAAAGTGTGTCTATAGTAAAGTGTGTCTTTAGTAAAGTGTGTCTTTAGTAAAGTGTGTCTTTAGTAAAGTGTGTCTTTAGTAAAGTGTGTCTTTAGTAAAGTGTGTCTTTAGTAAAGTGTGTCTTTAGAAAAGTGTGTCTTTAGTAAAGTGTGTCTTTAGTAAAGTGTGTCTTTAGTAAAGTGTGTTTTAAAGTGTGTCTTTAGTAAAGTGTGTCTTTAGTAAAGTGTGTCTTTAGTAAAGTGTGTCTTTAGTAAAGTGTGTCTTTAGTAAAGTGTGTCTTTAGTAAAGTGTGTCTTGGGTAAAGTGTGTCTTGGGTACAGTGTGTCTTGAGTACAGTGTGTCTTGGGTACAGTGTGTCTTGCGTACAGTGTGTCTTGGGTAAAGTTTGTCTCTGCTAAAGTTTGTCTCCGCTAAAGTTTTTCTTTGGTAAAGTTTTTCTTTGGTTAAGTTTTTCTTTGGTTAAGTTTTTCTTTGGTTAAGTTTTTCTTTGGTTAAGTTTTTCTTTGGTTAAGTTTTTCTTTGGTTAAGTTTTTCTCTGGTAAAGTTTTTCTCTGGTAAAGTTCGTCTATGGTAAAGTTTGTCGATGGTAAAGTTTGCCTTTGGTGAAGTGTCATTGGTTACACAGTGAGGCTTGTATTTGGTAATAGAGTGAGGTGTGTCTCCGATGCGTGTACCGGTGCATCCTTGGCACGGAGAGATTTTGAAGAATATTTTGTGTCTGGTGAGTCTCATGCGTTTGATGCCTCCCAAGGAAGATGAGTCGTTGTTACCTAGCAAGGTGGGTATTTGCTGCCAGTGATCATCCCGAGTCACTTCGCCCTGATGAGCAGGAATCTTGAGCAATCCCAGACATGGTTTTCAAGTCATGAATTTGTTTAAACTGCTTCCCCAACCTAGACTGCCGTGTGATGTTTGACATTTCTGATATTGCACAAGATTTATAGCGACTAGAAATAACTTGAAGTAAGGATATCTTTCCACTAGCTCAGTCCTCCGTATCTGCCGCCATTATATTGGTGCCGCCATTATATTGATGCCGTCATTATATTGATGCTGTCATTTTATTGATGCTGTCATTATATTGATGCCACCAATATATTGATGCCACTATTATATTGATGCCACTATTATATTGATGCCTTTATTATATTGATGCCGACATTATATTGATGCCGATATTATATTGATGCCGATATTATATTGATGCCGTAATTATATTGATGCCGTCATTATATTGATGCCGCTATTATATTGATGCCGTCACTATATTGATGTCGCCATTATATTGATGCTGTCATTTTATTGATGCCACTATTATATTGATGCCGTCACTATATTGATGTCGCCATTATATTGATGCCGTCATTATATTGATGTCGCCATTTTATTGATGCCGTCATTATATTGATGCCGCTATTATATTGATGCCGTCACTATATTGATGTCGCCATTATATTGATGCCGTCACTATATTGATGTCGCCATTATATTGATGCTGTCATTTTATTGATGCCGCTATTATATTGATGCCGTCACTATATTGATGTCGCCATTATATTGATGCCGTCATTGTATGGATGTCGCCATTATATTGATGCTGTCATTTTATTGATGCCGCTATTATATTGATGCCGTCACTATATTGATGTCGCCATTATATTGATGCCGTCATTATATGGATGTCGCCATTATATTGATGCCGTCATTATATTGATGTCGCCATTATATTGATGCCACTATTATATTGATGCCTTTATTATATTGATGCCGTCATTATATTGATGCCGTCATTATATTGATGCCGCTATTATATTGATGCCGTCACTATATTGATGCCGTCATTATATTGATGTCGCCATTTTATTGATGCCGTCATCCAGTCCCGAGCAGCTTCATTTTGTCTAAAGAAGCTAGGAGTAATGACTGTATTGATGATTATTAAACAATTTTTCATTAGTGACAGCTTCCATCGATTAATTTTAATCATTTTAGACCTAGAATATCCTTCCTCCAATCCAACTCTTGCATTGAGTGTCATGCTCGACTTGTTGCAATTGCACTTCCAAATAGTATGTGGTATGATATCTCACTTTTACCGTACTTGAATATGACTGTAGAAAACATCATCAACAACTTTCTCTTTACCGACATTCTCCATTATATGTCATCAAATATTTTAAATTGGTGTGCGTTCTACAATATTGTATTTTTCTCATGTCAGTATATGATTGTAACGAAAGTTAAATACAACATATTTGTGAATGAACAAATCCCCCGAACTTCTCTATTAACAGCTCAAAACTCTAAATGGAGGAACAAGTAAACAATATTGATTTATTTGTTCGTGCTCTGCATGAAATTGAAAATAATTTCAACAATGTTCTCCACGAAATAGATCCAGATTTACAAATGAGAATGATTATTCCGGAGTGTCAAATAATTCCTGGTGATGAGCTCCCTCGCAATACAATTTGATTAGGAAACAATTTCACCTGCATGGCATTAAATGTTACAAGTTTGAAAGAGAACTTACAATTTGTATACAAAAAACAAAATGAGTAGTAAGGGAGGCGTTTGTTTATTTATAAATAACAGGCTAACTGTTGTACCAAGACCTGAACTCCCTTTCATCAGGCCAGGAATTGACTCTTTTTGTCGACATTTATTGAGATAACGAAGTTAATACAATAGGTATGGTTTACCGTAGAGCCTCTGAAATAGCGGTAGAAAGTTTCTCGCTGGAGATGAATGAAATTATTTGTGGCATTGTTGTAGCCCATAATAATGTGTATATTATGGGGGATTTCAAGGCAAATCTGCTTCAGTATCATAGATCGAATTTAGTTGTTGACTATTGTAATAATTTTCGGTCTCATGGTCTGTACATATTAATTACTAAACCAACGCGTGCAGCTGCTGGATCCGCAACTTTAATAGATAACATTTTCACCAACGATGTTAATACTGTAACTCGTGCAGCTGTGTTCATTTCCGATGTCTCCGACCATTACCCAATTTTCATTTAGAAACTGAATTCTCACGAACCCCGTAATCCGACTGTAATGACCTATCGGATTATGGAGTTCGTATAATTACATATTCAAAGCTTTAAAGAGGCGCTGGGAGCTTACTATTTTATGGAGAAACTATCCACAATAAACTCAAATGATGCTTTTACGCAGCTCCATAGCATAATAATTGAACTGTTCGAGGTGCATTTTCCGCTTACAACGTGGATGACACCTGGTTTACATGTCTCACAAAAGAGAAGGACAGACTGTACCGTAGATACAAAAGGCATCCCATCACTCGCATAGAGATGAATTTAAACGATACAAAAATGCGTTCACTAAACTGACATATATTGCTAGTGAAAACTATATCCAAAATTTGACAGAGACCTCTCAAGGAAATAGTAAAAAAGTTTGGAAAATCTTAAGCAACCTACTGGGAAAAAATAAACAGAGTAATTCGGATTCAATTATTATTGATGATGAAGTCATCACTGATTCTCAAACAATTTGAAATGCTTTCAATAATTACTTCAATAGTACTTCCAATACTCTAAGTGAATCAATTATTAGCAACAGCATCCCTTATGAAGATTATTTACAGAATGCGTTTCCTGAACAACCAATCTTTAACCCTACCGACCCAAACAAAGTTGAAGCAATCATTATTGGTTTGAAAAATAGTTGCAGCACTGGCTGTGATAACATCCCAACCAATGTAATTAAAGCTATATCTGGGATTATTATAGCTCCCTTGACCCGCCTACGGGAAGTCTGCATTAACTTCGCGTTGGGACTCCGGTGGAACATGGAAGCAAATAATAATGATAATATAGCTCCCTTGACCCAACTTATCAACAAGTCTCTCATGCAAGGAGTTTTTCCTGGTGCACTCAAATCGATAAAATTAGTCCAATATATAAAAATAAAAGCAAAACAGACATAAAAAATTATCGCCCAATATCAGTCCTGCCCGTCTTGAGCAAAGTTCATGAAAAAGTATTTTATGCTTGACTATATACTCATTTTGTCTCAAATAACCAACTTAGTCAAAATCAATTTGGCTTTCAAGCTTTCAGGAATACAGAGCATGCTCTGTTAACATTTGCTGGAGACGTTGTTGATGGGTTTGACAGTGGTAAAGTCACCATTGCAACTTTTATGGATCTTAGCAAAGCTTTTGATTGCGTGAATCATGAAATTTTGTTGCAAAATCACAGCATTATGGATTTAGTTTCATCGATAAGAGCTGGATAAAAAGTCATCTTCTTGATAGAAAACACCTAGGGACTTAGAATAAACAATCATCATCTGCCAGTACGTTATATATAGGAGTTCCGTAAGGGTCGATCCTTGGGCCTTCGCTCTTCCTTATATATATTAATGACATTATAAACACTAGCAACAGGTTATCCTTTGAAATGTCTGCAGATGATACTACAGTTTATTCGACCGGGAAGAACCGCAATGATACTATTACTAATATGAATAATCAATTGGTTCACATTTCAAACTGGTTCACATCCAACAAGCTGACGCTAAATGTCGACAAGACGCAGGTCATGATATTTTCCAGGAGGATGATACCCATTCCTAACACACAAGTCGAATTGAACGGTCAACAGGTGGGATATGTAGTTAAAACAAAGTTTCTCGGTGTAATAGTAGATCAGAGACTTGACTGGGAAGATCATGTCTTATTTGTTGCCGGGAAATTATCCCAATCGTGTGGCTTCCTATACAAAATTAGAAATTGTCTTACCACTCCTGCTAAAAGTCTTCCGTACTATAGCCTTATTCATCCTTTTCTCACGTATTGTGTAAACGTGTATGCGTCTACATTCAAAACAAACGTAAGACCTATCGTTCTTAGTCAAACGCGTGTCATCAGAACACTATCACAGACGTGACCACACGTTGCCTGTCTTTTGTCAATGGAACATCCTCCCACTGTGTCAAATCTTCAACTTTTCCGCTGCAGTGTTTGTCTACAAAGCTTTGAATCATTTAACGCACATGAAAACGGGTATTTCATTAGAAATAATCCTATGTATGATCTTCGCAACAATACGGATTTGCAAATTCTCCGAAACTCGTCAACACAGTCCCAACTATTTTTAAAAGACAGAGCTGCAAAAACCTGGAATTCGATTACCATAGATATAAGGACGGGCAGAAGTATTGCTACCTTTAACCGTAAACTAAAATTATACCTGTTTGAACTTGTACGTGCAGAAACTCTTGAATTGTAATTTACGTCTGCTATGCAATTTAACGTTTCAACTATTTATGTTTCATCATTTCATCTTATAGATGCTTTCATATGTTAATATTTCATATGCATATGTTAATATGTCATGCTTACTATGCAGTTAGTTTCAAATTGGCGCAATCGTACGCCAAACAATGTGTGATTGATGTAATAGACAACCTCATGTCAGACATTTACTGTTCTCAAGCTTAGTAAATGACAGTTGAAACAGTAAATAGTCATGATAAAGTAAACGTCGGTGATCCGACTTACTCTGCTTATTTTTCTTGAAATTAATGATCCAATGTAATACTTGCATCTGTCTCGACATACTGCAAAGTGGAGAGTAGAGCATGTCCTCCAACAATGTCCATCGGACATTGTCGGCTGGTCAAATTTTGTTTTCAGAACACTTGATATTTCTATTTCTGTTATTTTGTCAACATGTCATTATACCTAAATAAATTTGAAATCTTTTAAATCCTTAAAATCCATTATATTGATGCCGTCATTATATTGATGCCGCCATTATATTGATGCCGCCATTTTATTGGTGCCGTCATTGTATTGGTACCGCCATTATATTGATGCCGGCATTATATTGATGCCGGCATTATATTGATGCCGCCATTATATTGATGCTCTCATTATTTTGATGCCGCTATTATATTGATGCCGCTATTATATTGATGCTGTCATTATATTGAAGCCACTATTATATTGATTGCGTCATTATATTGGTGCCACCATTATATTGATACCACTAATATATTGATGTCACTATTATATTGATGCCGTCATTATATTGATGCCGCCATTGTATTGGTGCCATCATTGTATTGGTGCCACCATTATATAGATGACGTATGTCGAGGGCGCCTTACTTAATACTGACACCACGCTGCAGACTCCCTCAATATGGGGCTAAACGGTTACTGGCTGCTGTGAGGATTGAGGGGGATTCATGCACGGCTTCTGTCAGGATTGCAGGGCTGGGAGTGAGAGGAATGATGTCCAGACACTGTGAGCATTGCAGGGCTAAGAAAGATTGAGGAATGTGAGGATTATTGCAGAGCTGATTGGAGGATTGCCGGGCCTGGGATTGTGAGGAATGATGCAGGGCTGCTGTGAGGGCAGCAGGGCTTTGGATTGTGAGTATTGATGCGTGGCTGCCCAGTCTCCTGACTACTGACCAAGTGTAGTGGGCTGGGCTGGACCGGGCTAAGTAAGTGTCGTCAAACTAATCGTTAGTTGTTTATCGTATCCTCAGCTGTAAGTGATGTGTATTCACAGTTATGATCTTGCTATTGTGAGGGCTTGGACTGTGGCCCATTGCCTGGGTCGTTGATTGTCCGTGAAGCTCTCCTATAGTTCGGATGCACTTCCCGAAGCCAGACCAATGATCCTCGTAGTGAAGCTCGAACCCTCGTCTTCGGCGTTGAAGGCGATCGCTCTATCCACTACACCACGGTAAGCTTCGTGGAAAGTGCGACATTTTTAAAACTAACGTTTGTTCGAACTTCTTCACGCGTATAGAAGTAATGCGCTAATTTATCTAAGTTCTGTATAACTGTGTTTTCTCTTTGCTCGTAAATTTAACAGTTCTGATAGAATATTTTGTTGAGTGCTCGATCCTCTTACCCGAACTCCAAATTTGAGGTAACAAAGAAACAGCAAAACAGTATCGTATTGCGACTATCACAATTATGGTAACTCAATAATATTGTCCCCATGACAAAATATTGTCACTGTGACAATAAGGTTCGAATGTGTGCGGTGTGGGGGGGGGGGGAGAAGGAGGAGATGGGAAGGTTAGACAGTCAAGGCTCACACTGAACGCTCGATGTCTTTGTGATCTCATTGGCGTGAGAGGGCCGGGTGCACTGCGAGGCTGCTGCATGCATTTATCGTCCGTTACCCAGCGGAGCAAGCGCGTTACTCGGTTTAGCGTAGCGTGTTACTCAG
>SDVV010023841.1:0-12687 GCA_016164225.1 Gammarus roeselii
GGTTTGTCTACTCTGTTTGAGAGAGCTCCGGATGTTGGCACACGTGGGCATCTTTTCAAGCTGGTGGTTCCTTGCTGTCAGACGGACTATAAACGGAGATTCTTTTATTCTCGCTGTGTGCAGATTTGGAACCGGCTGCCCGCTGATGTGGTGCAGTGCAATTCACTTCGCGGCTTCAAGAGGGCCCTGGCGGAGGAATTGGGGGCAGTGTTGTATGAGTTTTGCTAGACTAAATTTGATGTGATGTTGTTGCTTTGTTTTTGTTGTCGTCGGTTGTGTGCAGTTGTTGACTGTCTTCATTGTTTTGATTTCTTTGGACCTATTGAGCGCATTCCGACCAGCGTCCTGCTGCAGTGCTTGTACCGTGCTGTTCATTTTGATTGCTGGCGCGCTGAGAAGTACTGCCTCCCATGCCTGCGTGCTCTGTTGGCGGGGCTGTGGGGGGCTGCAAAGGAGAGCAAAGGTGAGATCAAGCGGCGGCACTTGGTAGCTATATCATTGGCAAAGGTAACACCGAAGCTGCAACAAATCAAGCTGAAGCAATGCTCAAATTAGTAGATAGAGAATTTCTTACCCAAATTATTGTAAAGCCAACACGAAATAACAATATCTTGGATCTAGTGTTTTTCAACTTGGTTGAGTAAATAAAAAACATGAAAATAACTAAAACTGCACTATCAGATCATAATGTGATTGAAATGTCTAGATGCTGACCTACCGAGAAGAAACACAGCATCACCCTATTCTCCGGGAACATGACTTTCTGGCAACTGAACTTCTTTAGTGCAGATATAAATTGGGTATACACACACAAATCTCTGTCCAATATTGATTGGAAACAACTCATTGATCAGGCAAACAGTGTGGTGGAAGCAAAGAATAACTTTGATGATAAACTGTTACAGGTTTGTGTGTACAACATGTGCCTATAAAAAGAAAAATTCTCAAAAGAAGCAAGTATTATTCAGAAAGGAAATTGCTCATAAAAAAGCGAGCAATTAGGCAAAACAAACTTTTCAACAAAGTAAACCCCTTTCAGACACATAAATAAAAAAAAACTATCATCTTGATTTAAAAGTTTATAAAAAGTTCACATGATCAAGAGAGAAGAGAAAATGAAAAGAAAACTATTGAAAAAATTACTGAAAATTATACTTTTTTCTTTGATTATGCAACCAAATTTTCAACCTCTGAAACTAAAATTGGCCCATTAATTGATGAATTCGGTCAACTGGTGAATGAAAACTATGCAATGAGCAAGTTGTTGGATGAGAATTACAGACGGGTATTTGTATCCCAATGCTTACTCATACAAATTCTGAAATTGCCTATTAATTTTCAGTGACTGATCTTAACATTGACATCTCCAAAATTACTAAAGCCATTGATGACAAAGGTAGCAATAGTGCATCCAGACCAGACGACATCCCAGCTGTTCTATTAAAACAATGCAAACAGCTACTGTCAATACCCTACAAATGTTGTGCCAGAAGTCTTTGGACACTTCCAATATAGACCATGAAACATGCCTTCATCTTCCTGCTAGCAAAAGGAGGTAGCCTCACAAGCCCATCGAATTACAGACCAATTTCTTTGTCGGCACATGTAGTCAAAATATTTGAACAAGTGAAGAAAGGACGAATAGTGAATTTTCTTGAAGAAAAAATAAATGGTGAACTCCAAGCAACATGGTTTCAGAAGAGGAACATGTTGATCCAACTGCTGGAGCACGATGACAAAATAATAAATGCATTGTGTGATGGATCAAATGTGGATGTGATATATCTTGATTTTGCCAAGGCATTTGACAAAGTAGAGCACTGTATACTGTAATCAAAACTATTTAATGCCAGTATCCAGGGGGATGTTTACAAATAGGTCAAAATCTTTCTAAAAGGTAAAACTCGAAGTGTGGTAGTGAATTGCGAAACCTCTGTGCCAGTGGAAGTCCTTAGTGGGGTTCCACAATGCACTGTGCTTGGACCTCTGCTTTTCCTGATCTTGGCTAATGATCTGGGCCAAAGCTGTCAATATACATCAGGCTCTTGCTTTGCAGATGATACCAGAGTACTAGGCATTGTAATGACTTGAATGATGTAGAAAAGGTTCAAACTCATATGAAAGAAATCTTCAAGTGGGCTGGTAAAAACATTACGCAATTTAACATACTTAAATTTGAATCACTGAGATATGGAAAAAAATCTGAACTGAAAACCAAAGCATTGTATAATTCTAGCAATAACACAGCTGAAAAAGAAAAAGAAAGCCTGATTGATCTAGGCGTACTAATGCAAAAAAATGCTTCTTTCCATGAACAAATTGCAAAGGTTGAGGCTAGTGGCAGAAGACTGTGTTCCTGGGCCATGAGAACCTTTCTGGCTAGAGATAAAAGGACAATGTTGACTTATTGGAAGCAACTAATCCAACCAGTCATTGACTTAATCTCCCCTCTCTGGATCCCACATAAGCAGAAAGATCTGAATGGACATGAAGCAGTGCAAAGAAGTTTCACCTCTAATATTATGGTGGTTAAGGAAATGGACTATAATTACAGATTAAACGCCTTGAGGCTATATTCAATCCAAAGACATTTTGAAAAATTCATGGTCATAAACGTTTGGAAAATTCTGGAAGGCAACACTGTCAATGTCAACGAAACAATTGTAACGAAAGTGACCATGAGAAACCAGGCAAGAATGGGCAGAATGTGTTGCTTCAAAGTGCCAAAACTGACGGGCCGCAAAGCGATGTAAACAGGTGCAATCAACAGCTTCACGTGCCAGGCACCTCGGTTATTCAACCGAATGCCATTGGAAATACGTGAGATCAAGCGGATGCCACAACTCAAAGCTTCAGCAAACATTTTGAGGATCAAGAGCCGACTGGACAAATACCTCAGCTGTATTCCAGATCAACCCCAAATTGATGGATTCCCTTACTGTGGGGAAAACTCCCT
Source organism: Gammarus roeselii (assembly GCA_016164225.1). Taxonomy (NCBI): domain Eukaryota; kingdom Metazoa; phylum Arthropoda; class Malacostraca; order Amphipoda; family Gammaridae; genus Gammarus; species Gammarus roeselii. The sequence continues at coordinate 2,957 of SDVV010023841.1, forward strand.
GCTTAACAGCAACGCCAAGCCGTGATCCGACTGGCCAACGCGGCTACATCATGCAAATGCTGGTGCCGCAGCACAAGTGGAGAGTGCCCCACGGATGTGGGCCAGTTGGCAGCCACGCTGTGACCTGCTGTGAATAGCTAAGAAATTCCAAGTAAGTATCCAAGTATCATTTTGGTGTTGTCTATTTCTAGTTCACCAACATCGTTTTCAAGACGACCAATTACAGATCTTGATTTTTTTACTCGAAATATAACAAAAAAAATATTTTGGGTTAGTTTTGGCTTTGGCGGCAATTTCATTTCCATAATCCTTCTTCTTACGTTTCAGGACCCTCTTTAGATCTCTTTAGCTGATGCTGTATTCATTGTTTGCTATGTCGTCATGTGGATGTTTTTGTTTTATCGAGTGCTTTGCTTTATTTTGTGACTGAACGTGCTGCAATTTTCCTCTCTAGTACTTTGGCTGATTGACTGCTGTTTGCCTGGTTTTGCGCGGGATATGCTCAAATTCTATGTTTTTAAGTGCAGTCAAGAAAATGTTAAAAGATTGATTGACATCTTGTCCAACTGTTATATCTGCTGACGCCATTGACTCTCTTAAGCCATCAAAGTTGGCTACTCTAAAATTAGAGACTTTTTTTGCCATTTGTTAACGTTTTCACCTCAAGCTCTTTCTAAAAACGTGGACCCTGTCACCCCTAGGCAACCCCGATTCCTCCAGGTTTACCCCAGGCCGGTGACTCTGCAAGACCGTATTGACTCTGTGTTCATCTAATGCAAGAGCTGCGAAGTGTGTGTGTATCTGTGCAAAGATGTGTTATCTGTTGGTTAAGGAATGGTTGTTTAAAGAGAACTGAAGTGTATTGCTGGTGTATTATGTAGGTGTTGACAGGTTGGTTGGACGAGGATTTGGAAAGTTGTGGCAGGGATGTGCCACGTCTGAAATCTTGTTGGAAAATTGGGTTCTTTTCATATCAAGATTATGTTTGAGAGGGAGGACCTTGGACCTTGGTTTTTTCATGCAAGGGCGGAATGTGTGTGGTCTTTGTACAGCACATTGCGATGGGCAAGGCCATGTTCTGTCCCTTTGCAGGGAGTTAATGTGTGGGGGTGCAAGGTCAGTGGACCGAGCGGTGTTTTTTGTAGGAGATTACGGGCTTGATGAATTGTTTGTGTTGTGTTGTAATTGATTCCTTCTAGTGACATTGGGAGGTCGTAGACTCATTCAGTCTGGGTCTGGTTTTGGTGCCAATGTTGATTGTGTGAGGCTTGAATGTCATCCCTGTATCAAAAGTTACTTCAAGGATAGTTCTAGTGGGGCTATGGGGTTTGGGGGTGTTGTTGAGCATGATGTGGGGTTGGATGCGGTGTTCACTGTTATCCGGAGACAGTGTGAGTGATGACTTGCTTGCGGACTCCTTCAATCTGTTGTCCAGCTGCCAGACTTCAAGATAGTTCAGGTACTGCTGGAGGTGTGCAGCTGCGGTCTCGTGTTTGTGATGTGTGATTATTATGGGATCGTCCTCGTATGAGCTGATGTGGGTGTTGGTTCTGTTGGAATTGGCAGGTCGTGCATAAAGGTTTTGAAGCGGGTGAAAGAATGCACAGAACCTGTGCAACACTATTGGGAAAGTGGCGGGTTCCAGATGGCTTATTATTGTAGCCAGTGTACATGTCTACCAGAGGGAAAATTAGCAAGCAACTTCTTGTAGTTTGGATAGATGTGCGTGTCTAGTATTTCGTTTATGAGGACATATCTTGGAACTCTGTTGGAGGAAGGCTTTATTAAAATTAATATTGCTTACCAGGGTTTGTTCGTAGACTACCTAAAATCCCTCAACCTTGAATAACACCAACCTAACAGAATGTCAACTTTTTAGCTGCAAAGGTAAGAGACAAAGGTAAGAGACCCTTGTTTTTTGCCAAATTCATCAGAATCAACCATATATTGGATCATCTTAATCAAGCTCAACTTATTTAGTCTTTTTTTTGCTCAATCCTATATAACCTCCATTTTTTTTAAGCCCCATCCTAAATAACATCATTTTTTTTTCATTCCATCCTATATAATGTCTATTTATTTTTTGCTCCATCCTATATAACATCCATTTTTTAAAACTCCATCCTATATAACGTCCATTTTTTAAGGCTCCATCCTATATATATACCGTCCATTTTTTAGGCTTCATCCAAAATAACCTCTTTCCAAAATAACGTCCACCTTTTGTCTGCTTTTGTCACGCAATTGAGCCGTCTGTAATCGACTGTGGTTCCACAGCCCCTGGTGCCCATCCATTCGACTCACTGCAGGCTCAATGCCTGACTTTGCCTAACCTATCCTATCCTAGCCTAGCCTAGCCTAGCCTAGCAGGCTTAGCTAGTAGTATGCAAAAAGCAGAAACCTGCGGTGAGTGAAATGGATGGGCGCCAGGGGCTATGGAGCCACAGTCGATTACAGACGGCTCAATTGCTTGACAAAAAGTGGACGTTATTTCGGATGGAGGTTATTTCGAATGGAGCTTAAAAATTGGACGTTATATAGGATGGAGCTTTAATAAATTGATGTTAGTTAGGATGGAGCTTGAAAAAATGTACGTTATATAGGATGGATCAAAAAAGAAATTGACATTATATAAATGGAGCATAAAAAAGTGGATGTTATATAGGATGGATGGTAAATTTTTTGATGCAAATTAAATTGAGATTGTACAATTTGATGCAGAACCTGATTGATTTTGGAAAAATTGACAAAAAATAGAATTGACGTTATTTTTTGACGCTACTCTGAGTTGGTCTGAGTGATTTGGTCGTTGTTGGAGGGTAAATCACGATGATGGTTTTGCTGCTGGATGTTACGCTCATGCTGGTCGAGATAGCTGGATTGAAGCCGCGAACAAACACGGCGGGTATATGTTGTCTGTCTGCGCGGTTGAGTACTGTGGTGAATTGTTTCGTGGCTGTGTCAATGGATGTTTGTTGGGTGATGTCAAAGTCTTGTAGGGCGACTTCAATTGATGTAGTGTTTTCGTCCCAGTCTGCTCTCTTGTATTTACGAAAAGTGTTAGAGGGCTTGTTGTGGATAGGAGCATGTCGACGCAACTACTGGTGATGAAATAAACAATGCATTGTGTGATGGATGAATTGTAAATGTGATTTAGGTTCAGTAGGTTTTGCCACGGCTCTAGACAAAGTGGTGGTCCCACAAGGCACTCTGCCGATCCTCTGCTATTCCTAGCAATGGCTAATGATCTGTGCAAAAGCTGACCTCATTCATTGGTCTTCTGCCTTGCAGTTGACACCAGGGTACTGGGCATAGTGAAAATGTTTAAGTGGATCTGAAGGAAATATTCAAGTGCACTGGCAGAAATATACTAATCTAAATTTGAATTTCAGAGAAATGGATAAAATTTGACCTTTGAACAGGTACTCGTATCATTCTGGCAATAGTTCAGCATTTGAAGAAAATAAAAGCTTAGCAGCTTTGCACAAATTCTAATCAATGCTCTATTCAACCACCAAATTGTAAAGGTCAAGGCTAGTGATGGTAGACTGTGTTCTTGGGCTATGAGAACATTTCTGTTGGGAGATGAATGGACAATGTTGATTCTTTGGAAACAACTAATCCAACTGGTTATAGACTATTGCTCTCCTCTCTGGTTCCCACACAAATGGAACGATCTGGAAAAACTTCAAGCAATACAAAAAAGCTTCACCTCATAAATTTCGGATTTTAAAGAATGTAACTTATTATGTTGGATTGAAAGCTCTGAGGTCATACCCAATCCAAAAGATTTTGAATGATTCATTGTCGTAAATATTTCAAAAATTCTGGAAGGCAACATGGTCAGTGTCAACCAAAATATTGGTAACAAAATTGACAATGAGAAACCAGGTAAGAATCGTCAGAATGTGTTATTTCAAAGTGCTTAAATGGTAAAACGATGCAAACCGTAGCATTTAACAGTTTCACCTGCTGGGCATCTCTGTCATGCAATCAAAGGCCTCTGGAAATATGTGAGATTAAACTTGTGTGGCAGTTGTCAGCTACAGCAAACATCTTGAGGTAGAACAGTTGATTGGGCATATACCTCAGGTGTGTTAATGATTAACCTCCAAGCAGTGGGTCACTGTGGGAACAACTCTCTACTCCAACGTGATGCTAAACCGTGATCCGACGGGCGAATGTGGCATGAAAATGCAATTGCTGATGCCACAAACAAACGAGTGGTTAATGTCCCCACAGCTGTGGGCCAGGTGGCAGTTATGCTGTGGACAGTTATAACAGCAAAGAATCTCCAACTATCAACGTATGTATTCAAAAGTTAGAGCCGTTTGTTCCAGAGCCCAATGGAAAATCCAACAAGAATCACTCTATTGTATTCTACAGTACCAGAGAAACTGGTCACCTCAAGGCAGAAAATTTGTCCCCCTACAATAAGGACAAGGAACGCCTTGGCAAGCCTCAATAACGAAAGCTCTTGAATGAGGATCTTTGGTGTTGTGATTGGTAACAGTGTTAGCTCTGGAGTCTATGATTGGTCCAGCTCACCCGTGTTTCCTTCATTGCGTCGTTGGACGCGATAGAAGATGCCAAAGATCTGCATTGCTCACATTTTCTGTCTGGTGGTGTCCGCAGTGCTGGTGTGGATGGTGCAGGTGTTGCGGGTCCTGGAAAGCCAGGCATGTCAGTGTTGGGGGTGCCTCTGTGCACTCTGGTGTTTCTGGCGTTAGTGAGCGCTGTTCCTTTTGTACCCAGATCGTTGGCGGCCTCTCAATTGTGGATGTAAATTGCGTGCAGATCCAGCGTGTGTTGGAATTGGCATGGACATCATCGACTGTGTGTAGGGAAGGAAGCAATGCTGTGAAGTATTTGTACTGCAGGTGTAGGAGTTGAGCCGGGGTGGTGTCTGGTGGTGGATTTCAGTCAGAATTTTTGTCTGCATTTGAGCAGCTGCTTGCTGATGTAGCTACAATCTCCACGATGTTGTCTGAGGTGTCTGAAAGGTTGGATGCAACGTCTGTGTGGGAGGTGTTTCGGCTGCTGTGATGTCTGCGGAGAATGTGGAAAATATGACAAGATTTTTTTTCAGCTTTTGATGCTGTGGGTGGTGGTGTCAGTGGTGACCTATCTGTGGAGGATGTGATGAGTACCATTGATGAGAAAGTGTCCAGTTTGGCGAATGGAGTGGTGGTGTGTTCAGAGCCGAGTGAGTTTGATGACCAGAAACGTTGAAGGGAGTAATCTGTTATGATTGGCTTGAATTGAATGATGCTTTAATTGCAGAGAAATGTTTGGTATAATCTGTGGAGTTTTGAATGTTCGCTAGATCAAACTGAGTGACATTAAGTGTCAGAACTAAATATCTTATTTAGAGCATGTGTTGATAATGATGAGAGGTACGAGTCACCGAGTGATACCTACGCCACCCATTCATCCCCAACAGCTCCCTGAACACTCCATACATGTAGAGGTAGAGTGGTCTCCATGCACAAACCTATCAGAAGGGTTTAACGTGCGCCAATCTCATTAAGATGGATGGATTTAGTAAAATCTTAGGCAGCTATAGGTTTTTCCACAAGGTGCCTATCTCACCCACACAAGTGTCGCTGGCTGCAACGTCTGCCAGCACAACATTTGTCGTCAGCGTTTTATAACTCGGACTTCAGGGCCCCATTATATTTGCCTTCAAACGATCACAGCGCCATGCCCATCGGCTGGTGATGCGAATTTATTTGTGTGATAGTTATCAAAGTTTTCGTTTCGTCAGTAGCTACGTGTGAACAACCCGACGCTCTATGGAAAGGGAGTCTTTTGAGTTTAACCTTGAATTTTATTCATCAATGAATGCTGACAACAAATGCTCATTTTTTTAAACTAGTAACAGACTATGCCGGGAGACATGATTGTTCTGCTGTGGCAGACGATGATGAATATCGAACCAGACCGATTTTAGGTGATGATCTATTCGCGTTTTTATTGACCAATGAATTTTAACTTTGTTGCATCAAATTCATTGTGTTGTAAAAAATGTTTGAACAATACCCTAATTTTTTGTTGGTTTTGTTACCCTGTATGTTTATGTCAGTAGGAATATTGAGTAATTTGCACCAATTGTACTGGAATGGATTTTTTTTGTTCATGACGAAAGATTGATTTGCGGCACCAACTTTCTTAACTCTGGACATGATACAAGGCAAGGGTTGACGGAAAACGCTATGGAGGGTGTTGCGTTTGTATGTAATGGGCGGGAATCTGTTGAAAGCGATTCTGGGTTTCAATGTTGGTAGAAGAGCATGTGTCAGTGTGGGGAGCAGGGCGAGGACCTGGTTCACAGTCTAAGTGGAGCTAAGACGACGCTGCGCGATGTCTCCCCGGAGGTGAACGCGAGTGTAATGGGTCGGGGCTTAGAGCTGTTGTAAGCGAATGAGCGGAGTTGGCAGCTGAGTCAGTTACTGTTTTCGGATGATACGGCACTGGTGACGGATTTGAGGGAGAAGTGGGGTAGGCTAGTGAATGTGTGAGACGAGGAAGTTTCGCGTCAACGTGTGTAAAAGGAAAGTAATGAGATTTTCGAGAACTGTCGATGCGAGCAGAATAAGTGTACTTTTAAATGGAGCTGTAGTGTAAGAAGTTCAGTGTTTCAAGTACCTGGGTTGGGGTGGATGGATGATTATTCATTTTATAGATCATTAACACTTTTTTTTTTGTATTTTATTATTTCTTCTTGCTAGAGCTCTATTATTTTTCTCTGCCCTTTTTTCATGGTGATAGATTTTGAATTGGTTATTAATATTATATGTATCGAGGCTGGTTGAGACAAGGTGACCCAGGGAAGGGAGGTTTTCGTGGGACCCGCGGGACTCGGGGACCCAGGGTTTCGGGAACTCAGGGGACTTGGGAGACCAGGTGGATTTGAGGGGATCCACTTGGACTTTTCTGGGGCCCCTTGGGACACCCTTGAGACCCTTTAGGATCCTTTTGAGAAACTGGGGGACCCTTTAGAAGCCCCTCTGAAACCCCCTCTGAAACCTGGAACCTCTGCTTCCCCCTCCCAGCGTTGTAAAACCCATACACAGAAAAATGTTTGTGAGATGCATGAGTAGAACAATTAACCATTACCGTCCGCGGATTGCTGGCGCAGGGGGCGAGGTTCGCGTCGAGGCTGGTCGAGGTGCGTCAAGATCAGTCGAAACATGTTGAGGCGAGTCGAGTTGGTCGCGACGAGCCGAAACTGGCCGAAAGGATTCGAGACAAACCAAGATGAGCTGAGGCGAGGGGTCTCGGGGGACTCGAGAAGCTCGGGAAGACCCTGGGGACATGGGTTACCCTCCGGGATTCATCGGGCTCTTTTGCGACCTAAGGGACCAATCCCCCCCCCTAGCCCTATCCCCTTGAACAATCAGTGCGAAATCAATAATCTGAGCAGTTTTTCTGCCCATGACAAACCTGTTTTTACTTTCTTCGTCACGATCCACAATATTATAACGCTGGAGTATTTGTACGGGGGTTCGTGTTTGTGATTTTGTGAATGAATATTTTTTCTTCAGCCTGTGCTCGCTCGCGCGTGCACGGACCATATGCAGTTTCTGGGGGTTGACCTGGTCTGCGTAGCTATAAAACCTTGTGACGCGTTGCGGTTGGAGTCTATCTAATCCGTGAAGCCATAGACCTTGTACCAATTTCGACGATACTGGCTGTGCGCACTGTCGCGCGTACATGTTGGTCTTGGAGTTCTGGGTGGTTGGAGGCGGGGATTCGTTTTGTTTGAGTCTTTATCTTGCCTGAATAAATATATTGTAATCACAATAAAATAGACCGCGTAGCTGTGAACATTGTGTTGCGTTGCTGCCGGAGCTGACTTAGTCCGTGTAGCCGTGAACCTTGTACCAGTTTCGACGATGCTATCTGAGCGCACTGACGTATGGACATATAACTGAAAAGGTTCTAAGTTGTTGGAGGCGAGGATTCGTTTCGTTGCATCTGAGTCTTCATCTTACCTAAATTAATAGATTGTATTTATACAACTAAACCGCGTAGCTGTAAATATTGTGTTGCGTTGCTGTCGGAGCTGATGTTGCTCGTGTGGCCGCTGATCTTGTGCTAATCTCGAAGATGCTACCTGTATGCACTAGGGTGCGTACATATCACACTTAATGTTCTAAAAGATTGGAAGCGGAGGTCCGTTTCGAGTAAGCGTTTTTTTCTTTTGCGCACCAGCATGCGTCTGACATAGCTAAAACTTTCTCTTCTTTCTAACGTTGAAAGCGTTGTTTTGTTTTTTCCTCGCACACTAAGGCGGGCGAGCCTGCTTTAATCAATGATCGTCGAGCCCTACGGGGGAGCCTATTATGACTCACGTTGAGGCTCTGGTGGAAATGAGGCTCAAATTAAATCAAATCAAATTCAAGTACCTGGGCTCCCATCTGGAGAAGACTGAACTAGTGGAAGCTAAGGTGAAGTCGCGAGTGAAGGAAGGGTGTAAAGTGTTGTGTGAACTGAGAGGAGTATAGTGAGCTGTAGGACGCCGGGTATGGACGCCAATAGAAAGCTGTACGAGGGGGAAGTTATCCCAACTGTGCTCTACAGAGCTGAGACTTGGGATGGGGGGTGGCGGTGATGACAGAAGAGAGAAGAAGGTTGAATGTTTTCGAAAAGAATTGTTTGAGGGGCATTGCTGTAATGCCTCTGAGAGACAGGGTCAATAACGACGTTGTTTGGATTAGAACGGAAATGATGAAGACATTCTAGATTAGCGCTGATTTACGCGTTCTGAAATATTGCGGGCGCTTGGTGAGAATGGATGATAGGAGAGTACTGAAAAGAGCAAGAAAGGCGACTGGATGTAGACCTAAAGGTAGATGGATTTTTGGGTGGGTGGATGGCGTGAAGCAGGTGTTAGAACGGAGAGACATAAGTGTGGAGGTAGCGAGAGAGCGTGTAATGAATAATTACACGCTCTCTCGCTACACTCATGACACAGATTGTGTGTTGCGGGGACTTCCGGCCAGACCGTTTAGCGTAAAGAGATACGTTTGTTTGATTGTGAGTGTTAGAGAGGAGTGTGAGGTGCGCCTTGCGGCCGGCCACCCCCTTCCTCGGGGAGTCGGTGTAGTGTCTATCTGTATGATATAAGGTTGCGAAGGTTTGTAATGATTCTTTGCTGTTCTGTTTCTCCTTGACATGAATTAAACATCATTTCACGTTGTGGAAAATCATGTAACTGATTAGATTAAGTTCTATGCAGAACGGAGAATCCTTTCTGTAACCCCTGTATTTCTTGTTATAAACAAACTTTTATATGTTTTTGCAACACTAAAGTTTCCTGACAAGTTTTCTCTTGAAAAACTCAGATTGCTAGAACTTAGTAAACAACCTGAAATTGATTACATGTTATCGCAGGACTAACTTTTCTTCGTCCGATCGCAAAATTCAACAAACGTGAGTGCAAATGCTGCACCTTGCCATCTCATTTACAAGTGTTTACAAGTGTAGGAAGACAACAACAGGCCTATTGGCCCAAACTAGGTTGCCTTTTGGTAGCAAGAGTGTTAGTTCTGGAGTAGAACGTCTAAGAGGCCTATTGGCCCAAACTAGGTTGCCTTATGGTGGCGAGAGAATTAGTTTTGAAGTAGAACGTCAAAGAGATCTTCATGTGCCATTTCTAATTTATTTATAACAACAGGAAATAGAACGGTTTAGCTATTTATCGGCGATTTATGTAGAACTTGTCG